>JAUJYV010002466.1:0-12517 GCA_033995625.1 Ophyiulus pilosus | reverse complement strand
TAGTTAAACTACTTTTATGTGATTAACTCACATTTTACGAGATGTTCTCACTTTTATTGGCCCACCCTGTATATATGGACCAGAAATGCTGGACATACTGTATATTCGCGTTAAAACCCAGTGCGAACATATATACGCTCACACATGACCACAAGTGACCAAACTTTGACATTTATGGTCAAACAACGCGCTTATACAAGCCCATATGTGTCCAATTTATGGTCTAGCCACATATAGACAAAGTCATTTATGTCCATATACATAACACTTGTTTTTCTACCTGGGTATTAGTGTGTCTTGAAGATTTTAGTCATTTTTTTTCAGTGCCACGACAATTTAAGACCGTGTTTAATGTACCGTGAATTGGAAAACACTGCTGAAGCATCATCATCTTCGACCACATCGGATACGAGCCTAACCTTGTGATGCAATCAAGACCAACTGAACGTTATTAAAACTATACTTGAGATGAGCGTATCATTTCATCGACTGACAGGATGCTTGGCTTTCGGGCAACTACCAACAAAGCCTATTATTTTACAAAATAATCAGATAAAGTTATCGAAATAATTACACGAGTTATACCGCGATAACGTTTTATACTGAAATCATGACGGAAATGGTTTTACAATAAGATGTCGGTATATACAGCACAATACTTAAGAGGAGCGTGCATATAGCATTCAGTCACAATCGATCAAAATGGTGGTTGCGGCATAGAAAAACTAGGGGAAATCCCTGTCTATATGTACGGTTAAGCAAAATCGTTTGCAATGACTTGGCAGTAAAAAATTTGATTCATCTCTTCTATTGAATCACGAAATCGAATTCTCGTTGATTATAGGAGTCATTCTTTATGATATGTTTCCATTCAGCATATAGTTTTACGATAAAGATTACGTATAGGGCCGCTTTTATAATCATATCATGTTTTAAAACTGGCATGGCAATGTTGACATAACGCTATTTCAACAAGTCAAATCCTATAGCAGAAATCCACCGAGATAACGAAATGACAAGTTACGAGTATTTCAGCTTATAGTTTTTAAAACAAAAATTCAATAACAAAACACCCCTCTTATCCGGCCGGCTCTCCGGCTTAACCGACGGTTTCAGGCATGCACACTCAATAGACAGTTTTCGCCAGTCAACGTCTTTATACCGACATTAACTGTAATGGCGGGAAGGGAGGAGCCACGCATTGAACTACCCAACGAACTAGCTGAACGTAATGGGTGCGCATGCGTGGTTCTTCCCTTCCTGCCATTAAAGTTGAGGTTAGTATAAAGATGTTGGCATGCTAAAACTATAATGAAATTGCCTCTTAACCTTTATTTTTTTGCAGAAGTCATACACATGCATGTATATAACAAAAATTGAACAGATACACTTCTGCAGCACGCATGCGCACCCATTACGTTCAGTTAATTCATTGGGTAGTTAAATGCATGGCTCCTCCCTTTCCGCCTCTAACGTTAAGGTATGTATAAAGACGTGTGGCATGCTCAAACTGTCTATTAATAGTCGGCGAAATGGGTGTCAGCGAAGAAGTGAACCCAAACCTTCCAAGCACACCAAACACGGATTTATAATCCTTATCCTTTAATCACGTTGAATTTTTGATCAGCTTTAATCAAGAACAAGATGGCTGACGACAAGTCTTTCGTTGGAACCGCAACGAATATCCAACTCCCAGAGCTAAGCTCCCAAATGATAGCTTTTTTGATAAGGACGACAGGAAATTTGCATTTTTCACACTATACGTTATCTCTCTACGACTAATTCACAGAAATGCGAGCACTTACAGCTTGTTGATCCAAACTCTAGCCCAATACGTCTCACGTAAATCCAAAACGTGCCTAGTTTCTTTCGCTTCGAAAGCCTGATTCTGATAACGAAAGTTGATTGCAGGTGGAAATAAAGGGTCAAGATAGCCAAGCACTTTCACTTTCTCATGCTTAAATCTAATTCCCAATCAAATTAGTCAATAAAAAAGAATTCCCCGATGATATCTAATTGCCTATAAAATTGGAAAGCAAATTTCAGATTCAAATTAGACAGAACCTGTCAACGTGCCATAGCAATGTTCCATGTCATATATATGGAATAAGTCCACGTGATCACTCGCAGATTATATGGGGGCCATCAACAGGGCCTCACGATTTTTAGGGAACTTTATCAAGCAAATTTAAAGGGGTGGCTTTCCCAAATAAGAGGTTGATTCTTCTGCAATAAAAGCGCTATATTTCAACAGTAAGATTGCAACTTTTCTATAGCAAAGGTGGAATTATTTTGCTGTGAAAGAGGCGTTTTCTACAGTAAAACTTTCATTTTTCTATAGTAAAACTTCCATTTTTCTAATGTAATTGTACAATTTTCTTCATTAAAAGTCCAATTGTTCTTCAGTAAGCAAGAGATCGATATTTCAGTAGTAAGAGTGAAATATGTAATTATGAATTAAGTGTTTCATTTAACCCCATCAAAAGTGCAATTTTATGGCAGAACGTTTTCTGCCGAATGGGGACCGAGTTTCCAATTTGGCCTGGGCCTATTATCATCTCCGGCCGGCCCTATGATCAGTTCCATTTTTTCTGACAGAAAGACGTAAGAGAACTCGCAAAATGTTCCCGTTTTTCAAAACTTCGGAATTGAATCCAACTTCTTGATATGCTTCATTGAGTCCCATCGAGAACGTCAGTTTGGAGATATTGGAAACACGATCTTCCAAAATACATTGAATGATAATGTACCACGTTGTACCTAATGGATTGTTCTTTGTAAGCCGAGGCTAAATTAAAGATATGCCATACGAGAACTTTCCAAACAAAGCAAAATGAACGCTACGGTGAAACAAGTCTTGCAAATGAAGGTCAGAGCGCTTCATTTGCGATGTTTCCTTTCAGATTGTTTATTTAGAAAATAAGTCGACGATGTCAAAAGCTGCTTAACATTGCACACATGCTTGCATTTCGACTACTTACACTCGCGTCTAAATTGAAAGCGACAAAATCCTTACAAAAAAAAACCACGCTGACAACATCTCTGTAGAAATATCAAATATGAAATTTCGGCATTGATGTATACACTGAGTTTCCCTTTCATTGATCTAATTAAAAGGCTTTATATGAAATCACGTCACGGACGGCATCGCGTGACTTTTTTATTTAATTCCAGTTTTATCGTCTGCATATCTCAAGATATTTCAGGACGATGAAAAGACTCATTAAATACAGTGCATATATAATGGGAGCATTTGATACCCAAGTAATTCACAAAGTTGGATTTTGGTTGGTAACGTTGGCAAATGGTAGTTACAAATCGTTGATTTTATGAAAATTGGCAGTCAATGTTGGGAGTCATTTGATCTACTGATATACAATCATAGTTTTTACTTGTAGAAATGAAAGCAAAACATTTAATAATGGGTCAATTTATTTTTTTGCATTTCATTGGTAAAATATCATGACTAAACGTTGGTCCAACCAGTTGTTCAAACATAGCCTAACCAATTTGCCAAACATGCTCAACCAATTTGTCAAACATGGCTCAACCAATTTGTCAAACATGGCTCAACCAATTTGTCAAATATGCCAACCATGGAACCAATATGCCAAAAACGGCCCAGGCAGTATGCATAACATGGCCCAACCAATATGCCAACCATGACCCAACCATAGCCCAAACAATTTGCATCGGCATGCCAACCCTAGTCCAACGATTTTTGTTTACTTTGATATTAGCACCAACCAGGGCAAAACACGACTAAAACACATAAACCCCTTATAATTAACCTATTATTAATGGGACAAGTCTTATAATAGGATCACATTTCCAGTTCACCGAAATGGTCCCAAATGACAAACAACCAATATACCGCTCAGTAGCGGTGGAAATTGGATACAAAAAATGCATTGTAATCTTCAATCTTTTCAACCACCATCTTCAGCCATTTGGATTGGTTGACTGACTTTTAAAGTCTTTTTCTCAAATTCAAGACAAAAACAAAAGTTTAAAAAATCCTAACGTTAAAAGATAAAAAGCTTTACGACTGCCAGCCTTAATCGTTACATCAGTATTTTTTTATGTAGCGAAAAAAGGTTTTTGAACGCGGTTGCCAATAATAAAAAAAAGCCAGGCACCCGGGCTATTTTTTCGGCTGTGCTGCCATGGGTTCCACGTAATCCCGCGGATCCGGCGTCTCTCCAGGCCAAGTCGTTGCGCTGCCAAATGGCTCCAATGGCTTTGGCAATGACAGTGACAAAGAAAGGAAACGGGATCAAGGCTCCCGTTTCGCAGCTGCTGGAGCAGTGCCAAGGTCGAGCGGCAAGCAGAGCAGAAGCTGCGTTTTCACCCGCGAATCAAGCATGGGATCGGCGGGGCCGTTACCCTGTGGGCCCCGACCGCCGCACTTTTTTCTCTCGCGGAGAAACACGCCGAAGCGTATCGCCCTCTCAGCGCAACAAAAGCCCGAGAGGAAATTGCATTTCAACTTTACAACAAATATGAAAAATTCACTTATTAGCCGGTGTACTCGCTCCCCGGCTGCATTATTAATACCGATGTTTGTTGTTATTGTTCCGAGAAGCGCGCGATGATCTCTAAAAATCAATATCCAAATGAAACCAATTTCACTTTTGCATGCAAAGGTGCAGCAGACAGACAGACATAATACAGGGCGAAACTTCTTTTTGCTAAATTTGCCGAAATCACACATTTTGTACTTGTAGGCATTGATAACAATAGCACAAATCGGTACAAAACATGTATGGTTACGAAGGAGGGAACCTTATCAAAATTTCTTGGTTTTATCACAAATTCAGGAAATTCAAACATAAACTGGTATTTTGCATCAGTTTCAAGCATAAGGTTATACAAATTTGAGGTGATAAAAATTCAAGCACATTTCCCGATTTTCAAGGCTGCTGGACACCCTGGTCCAAACATCTCAAGCATTTCTAGGCTCATCCCAAATATTTTCAAGGGTGCCTCCCAAGACCAGTTACCACAATATTTTTACAAAAAAATCTGAAAAATGTTCTAGAGAATTTTTTAAAAAAATAGGTTTTTTTTGTTTTTTCTTAATGAATATTTTTCCTATTAACGAAAAATTCCAGACTTTCCCGAGGTGATAAAAATTCAAGCACATTCCCCAACTTTTCCGAGTTTCAAGGGTACTGCACTGGACGATGTCAGGACTTGTGAGGCACCAGCTTCTGAATGTCAGCTTGAATGCCAACAAAACCTCATACACTAACATTCAAATTACAAATTAAAACTACAAGTGGTGTTGACGTGTTGTCCCCAAGTATGAATATGTTAACTTGTAGTTTATATTTCGCTGCTTCGTTAAGTTGAAACTTTAGTCTTGTTTGCCTATATATACAACTGGCACTACTGCATTGCGACTCCCAAATGGCATTTCTGGACAGAGATAAATACCCTATACCCAAAGGGCACAATTTTTTATACTTTGAAGCACGGGCATTGTAGGAATTTTTTTAACTTTTTTTTATTTGACAAGTGATGACCACGTGTATTATGGGCCATTCAAAAAGGACGTCCTCAAGAGGGGGTCTGCCGGCATGTGGACATCTTATGGAAGCCATTATGGACGTCCACTAATGATGGTATTTTTCAGTTTTTGGATTTTTGTGTTCAAGTCTTAAAGGTCAGTGAAAGTGAAACGGACACCATAAGAAATGTGTCCACCAGTCAAAAATTATGATGAACTTTGTGTTAAACACCAATTTTATGCTGAAATTCTCCTTCTAGGTCCTGAAAATTTCCGTTAATCAGAAAAATCTGGGAAAATGTGGAATTGGTAGCGAGGCGGGTGCTTTGAAATTTACAAGGATGGGATATACAGTATGTTCAAACTAATTTTCTGGACACCCTACTTTTCACAAAACAAGTTAAGGGCATCTATGAGGTGTGGTCTGAGTTAAAATGGACACCACGTGGACAGGGGGTGGCGGGAGGAAGAACAGTTTTGAAGGAATTTGGGGACGTCCTTTTTGAATGGCCCCTAAGTACTGTCCTCAAATCAGGACACCAAAAATCCGTAAAACAATCTTATAGGGCGGAGAAGGAAACGATTATTACCCATCAAAAATGAGGAAACAAACAGAAAAAAAAAAGAAAAAAAAAGGTTTCCCGTTATGCAAAATCAATGCAGGAACATCGTGATCGCGTGCTATTTTATTTACCAATTCATTCGCGAGCCAAGAATTCTTCTGAAACGGCGCAAAAGCCCATCGAGCACAAATCTTAAGTGAAGTGGAAGCGAAATATTGACTACCCCCAAGACATGGCGTGTATATGGCCTATATACCACGCCATGCTCGTAACGATTCCGTTAAACGCCTCCCAAAATCTAATAATAAACACAGTTACCGTTCGCCAACCACATGTCGTCGGTTGACACGCGTTTTAGCTGGCTGCCAAGCCTAGGCCTAGTCAACCACCGCGTTGAATACCGAATTTGGATCGTGCTGGCTTTTTCACCGGATAACCGATACCAACAAGTTACTGCAAGTTGGCAAAAACGATATATAATTAACACCAGACTTAAAACCAACGAAGGATGCGGTTTCGCCCACTCAGCTTGGCGTTGGTTGCTAGCTTTTGATCAAATCTTGAATTCGGGTCATATTGAGCCAAACACAATATTGCTTAATTAGGCAACACAATCAAAACCCTGGAGAAATTAATTGAGCACCATCGAAAAGTGAAACTTAACAGAATGTACTTGTAGTATCCAAGCTGGTTCCACACCTCCAACAAATCCAACATCGAAAATTTCTAAACAAAACCTAAGGTTGCATGTTGATCATGCAGAACCAGATCAAATTCCTACTGGGACTGTATTTCAGGTCTGGTAGCAACGAAAACACTTCAATGGCAAGTTGCTGATGTTTTTAGCAATGATAGTGACATGACTGCTCGTAATGGAATCAGGCAAGCATGTGTTGCTACGCCAAAAAATTAAAATAAAAAGCAGCTATTTTCCTGTAACAAAAAACCCTCTGCTCTTTTAAAAATGCAAAAGCTAGTTTTGATTTCTAAAAAAAAAAATAAGTTAGTTTTGATCAACGATTGAGGCAAAATAACCACACAAAAAAACCACCTGTACTTCTAGCCTCTCAACCAAATTTAAAAAAGCAAAATCATCTGCTCACGAGTATATAAAAATCGCAACAAAAAAGCACCTTTTCTCAAGTAACAACACTGAGAGCCTAACCTATAGCCTAACCAAAGCCGGCGGGAAGGGTCAAATTTGTCGCCAAAGTGGGACCATACCAACGGAAGATACTTTAAATTGTAATGCCTTTCTGTGCACAACAAATTGACAATCATTCTAGGGGCATGCTCCATCATTTAATGCAATTCCAATAGGCCCTAGTACATACAACTATGACGATGGGTACAGCTTACTCCTACCCAGCACTACACCGCTTTTTCAGTGTATCTGTATGCCATTTACGATAAGTTTGTTTTCTCACAGTATCCCAGCATCGAGACGCGTCGCTAATAAAAACAAGGGTCGTCAAAAATCCGTTAATAATTTTTAATTAAAAAAAAAAAGAAATACATGGGGATTGGATTCATGAGAATTCGACGCTGCCATTGCTCTCCATCTTCCTTCGTGCATAACTAGCAGTCGTCTTTATTTGGGGGTCTATCGATTATAGTTGTTCGCCGCTTCTTAATTATAATTCGCTTCGTGGAAACAGCTGAGAAATGTCGGATGGATGCGAACGGGACAAAGGGAAAATTCGCAATTACATTTTAAACAGAAAATGTCCGCGATGTTTCCCCTATACGCCCTATAGCCAAGCCAAGACGGATATGTCATATCGAGGCATTGCAATTAGCGCCGCCACATTTGCAAGAAGAAATCCAAGAGTCAAACGTGGAGTGCGTCCACTCCAACTTGCACAACAATCGATATTAGGTGCCTAGGTTAACGTCACCTCATCAAGAATGCAAGACTTCATGTCGTATATATATAGCGATGAATGACAAACTTGTATTAATTTCAGAATTCACGCAGGTTTACTCTTTTTGGATCTCAATGAGCGGCCATCTTGGAAGGGCTAGTAGCGTGATGAAATTAAGATGTATTAACAGGAAATATTCTTAAGTTCTTGGGAGGTTATTGAATTTCATTTTAACGTTAGGTTGCAATGGAGATTAAAATCTCCATCTGTGCGATGATTTTGAAATCTTTTCCTTTATATTAATTTTTTGAAAACAAAAAGAATAGAATCATAATTTGTAACCACTAAACAAGTGACCAAGTTGACTTGGCCCCCAATCATATATGACATCTTTCTGGCAAAAAGGGGTACATACATTGAATTGAAAATAGGGGTAATTTTTGTACGTGTAAATATGTATATAGAGGTACTCATAAGTGAAAAATATTTTATTCAGATGTCACTTGTTTATGAATGTTAAAATGTGAAACTAACAAAACTGACACCAAAACTAAATAAATTTAAAAACCAGTCAGCGACACGACTTCAAGCAAATCTGTTAACGTTGGACTACCGTGTTATGGAAAGTTCATGTAAGCCATTACACCGCCGCGTAAGCCTCAGCCATTAGCCAGCAGCCGTTACAAGCCGCTGCTGAATCTACCCCTTAATTTCGAAAACGAAAACGTCAAAATAAATCTTAAATAATGCGATTGGATGTATCTGCGAAGGTTTCTCTTAACGGGCTCATGTAACTATAACAAGAATGGCCAGATTGAACATTTTATCCGGAAATTGAATAACCGAGCTTTGCAAAATTACTTCCAATAACGTTGCCTTCGTAGATAACAACATAGTGTTTTTCCATCACCATTTAAAGATGGCGTCTACACGTCCAATTTGTTACCCTCCTGCCAGCAACAGCCTTGATGCAGGGCTTTGCCATGGGCCAAGGTTTGTAAACAAACTCGTCTGTCTCTCCGTGTCTATACGGCTGTTTTTCCAAACCGCCTCCTCATTGTGCTAAAACACGGGAACAATTAACGCATGCCAAGCATTGTCAATTTTAACTCGTTTCATAAACAAGCTGCTGCAGCTGGAGCTGAATTATGCAACGACAACCACTTGCAGCTATTTTTACGACAGCTCCACCTCATGTCTAAGTGAAGACTTGGTGCTTAATCGATACGAGTTTTACTAGTTAACTTTACCATTCTTTTAGTCATAGGTCTAAAAAACATCCTTTGCTCCACTGACCTTAATTATGGTTTAAGCGTGCGAAACCTCATAGCATTGGTTTTCCAAGATGGCCGCCTCCTTTCCCCACAAAACAGCCGCCATCTTTGAAAACCAACACTAAAAGACTCGCACACCACATTTTGCTTATACGTATATAGGTTTAGCCTTTAGGGTAATGCTTACATTCTTGGGGCACATGCTCGTTTTTTATTAGATACATGAACATGCACGCAACAAACTGCAACATCCTGGTTGATTGAAAAATGTGCTCACGCATGTGCTCACACATTATCGGGAAAAATAAAATAGTTCAGATCACTTTACACAAAGAAGGCTGGCTACCTTTGTTAAATTTCAGTTTTAGACCTTCCACTTCAGGAAGGAATATATTACAGTTAATAAGAACCTCAAGGAATAATGGCAGAACATCATTCTGAGGTATCTTTTCCAGAACTGAGATCCAAATGACTGCACTCAGGTATTCCAAACTTGAATGGAATATTATACTTGCCCAATGCTTTTGCTCAAAGGGTGAAAGTTCATTGACCCATAGTGACCCAGTAGGGCAACAATAAGCCCAAAAACGTTTGATATTTTGGACAAAAGGTGGACAAAAATACATACATGCGTCCTTTTGTCCACTACGCCAATTGTCGTATGTCCAAACGCTCA
Organism: Ophyiulus pilosus; assembly: GCA_033995625.1. Classification (NCBI taxonomy): domain Eukaryota; kingdom Metazoa; phylum Arthropoda; class Diplopoda; order Julida; family Julidae; genus Ophyiulus; species Ophyiulus pilosus. The sequence continues at coordinate 2,627 of JAUJYV010002466.1, read as the reverse complement.
AATGCCCATCTGGCGAAATATTCACTTGACCTTTTGTCCAAATATCCCCATGACCAAACGTTCAGTTGCCCAAGCGCCCACATTACCAAATGTCAATATGTCCAAAATCCTAATGTCGAGCTTCGTTTTTGAGCAAAAATCCGTTTGCTCATCTTGATTGTTGTTGACTGTTCATGCAAGTAGCTTATCTACCTAATCACAAATATGAAAAACCCACCTAAAATAATAATTCCCTGCTCTTAAGTATGCTTCTGGAGCTCAAATTCCTGGATTCAAAATGACCATGCACAATATTTACAGGTTGTTCATATTAGAAAGGTAATTATACAAAGGTATGCAAATTTGCAATCTGTTTCACTATCTACAGTAGATGTTAGCAATATTCAGATGCAGTCCCTGAGCCTCTTAGAATTGCATTTCCAACATGGCCGCGACCTTCCCCTCCAATTTTCACGTGCAACGCTGTTATTCCAAACTGCTCACGTGAAGATTGGAGGCGGCCATATTGGAAAAAGGCAAACTTCAACTCGTGTTTAGTTACGCAATATGAAAACCGTCGTAGCCACTTTAGATACCACCGGACATTCTGCAAAACTAGCGCGTGATCAAGTTTAATTAATCCGTAGTCGCCAGGATTTCCTTTTTTGCAATGGCAAAAGTCCGAAAAACAATTTTTGCCGGAATCCGGCGGGGACGAACGCAGTGTACGTGCCGTTGCGCGGACTTCTTAATGAGGCGACAACGTCTAATTAATAAAAACGTGACCCGGCTTAATTGGAGGTCGTCGCCGCAGTCGATCACTTCGTTACGGGCTCTGTTTGCACAATCCCCTAGTTTATTGACAGCTACGTCGAGCAAAAAATTGCCAGGTAACCGCATAGCGCGTTTCGTGTATAATTAGCGTTGGCTGCCAGACGCCGTTCTGGCCAACCGGAGGTCTGTGACCCAGTGCGAGCCACGTGATCGGGAAAACCGTACTGTTTACTAACACGTTGCCGTAAACGCTCAGGTGGTACTGCCAACGTGTTTACTCTTGCCATACTGTATTTTTCAGAGCTTGAAATTCTGCCTCAGGTGCCAAAATTCTATTGGTTACAACGCCCCGCCCCTCTTGTGCACCCTGCGGATAGCACCAGGTCATCTGGCTACCGAATTGGGTCTCAGTAACAGACAGTTTGGCGAAATGTTTTTACAAGTTCGATGAAAAACTAGATAATGTATGCGCCAGATTTCATTTGATTTATTGAAGATTTTTTATATTCAGTAAATATTTGTAAATGATGCCAGAAATTTGTTGATACAGTATCATATTTGTATAATAATAATAATAGTGATAATATCACGATTAATAACCTAATAATAACCTTACAACAGCCTAATAATCCATCACAGCACTGCCTAATGTATAACTGGTTACGTATTATAGTTAGTTATATTAAATTTAACCAATATGATAATTTACCATACAATCATTATTGTATTTTTGAAGCGCAATATATTCTCTGGCTGCCAAATTGGGTCCCAGTAAGAGACAATGTATAACCAGATATTTATGCGCCAGATTATTTGATTCATTACAACCTTCTGTATAAAATAATAATATATTTATTAATACCCTAATACACATGCAATAGCCTCATAACAGCTTAATAATTCATCACAGCGCTATTCAATATATTAAGGCTAAAGTTTGTGGCGTATAATTTTATTAAAATTAACCCATGATAGAATGTTTTTTAAGCCATAATGTGCAAATCGGGACGACAGCCTATCCTAGTAATAGAAATAAGAGCATGTGGCACCATAGCCATGTTTACAAACATCAGCATGGCACTCACCAATAGCACCATTTAATATGCAATATATCTAGCAGTGGTGTCAAGATCTATCTGAATACAATTGCACTACACTGCCTGTCACTAAAAGCTTTCCTCCTTCAACAAATGTGACATGAGTCGACTTGTTGACTGCATGCTTAGCTTCAAGTTTCAGGTAGAATACTGTCTTCGAGTGTAGGCCAAGTTTGTGACTTAGGTAATAAAAAAAACATTTTGGAAATGAATTTCAAAAAAGCGACTATGACACACTGAAGTCATTAAGAGTTCCAACCTTTTACCATCGCAACTATCATCGGGAAGCAACAAATGCAATTCGGTACCACCATATCAACCTACATCCGATGACTAATGTATTCGTGGAAATATGGTCATTGGCAGGTCATCAGATTACATTGACAAATTTGTCCAGGTGGGGAAAACTAAACACCAGTGTAATTAAAACAATTGAGCAATTTGATCTCCATATGGAATACGGATGTGCCATATCCAAAATAAAACCAAACAAGGTGAGCACTGTCGCCTCTTTGGGCTACTGAACCAGACACCATATGTAAATATGGAAGGTTAGTTATATCTAGAATTAAACCAGGTGTTATTATTTCTGCTATCTTGTGGTCTGAAACAGGTATAAACCACATGACGTGTATAAACCACTAATAGAGTTTGAACCAGCCAACGTTAACGAAACGATAACGAGAAACAGCGCTGGCGACCCGGAATGGCATTGGAATGCCATGCTTCGCATAGGGTAGTCCTTGACATTCCGGGCCGCCAGCGCTGTTTCTCGTT
>JAUJYV010002465.1:0-12517 GCA_033995625.1 Ophyiulus pilosus | reverse complement strand
TTAGAGGGGTTAGATTAGACTATGAGGCCCGAGTTGGGACCAGCATCTGATATTAGTTTAGAGGGGTTCTACTGTAAGTATGTAAAATTCGGAAATTCGACCTATTTCATAACCGTTTCATAGCGAGTTTTTAAATGAGAAAGCAAAATTTCAAACCGAATTATGCAGCATCGTCATTGTCTATGACTTATTGATAGTAATTTTTTGGTCTGATCAATATATCGGTAAGCCAGCGCCTAATGCAACGTTTTCAAGAAATCCATAAGCATTTAATAAGTATTCATAAGCATTTTAAAAAATGAGATGCAAAGAAGCGGAATTTTATTCAAGTTTTTGTTTTTTTAAAAAAACCACAAAAAAAAAAAAATAACCGCTTAATTTATCCAAACAGGTTATAAATTTCAAAAAATACTGTGAAATCTAAAAACGCACATTTCTCACGCTCGTCGAATCACGTTTTTTGGCAAAAAGAAACATTAAATGATAATTGCCAAAATCTTATTCATTTTAGATTTTCACAATAATTTAAATTTAAACGTTAAAACTCATCATATTAAGGTACTGGAAACAACAACTATTAGGCGTTGATAGTAATCATATATTCATTAACTAACCAATTCACTTCATGCCTAATAGCTGATAATTAAGTGTGATATTGATGTAGAAAAAAAATAGTATGCAAGAACAATGCAAATGAAAATAAATTAGTCATATGTTAGTTTGGTAATTACAATCATGAAGGCGATAACAAAACACAAATATTGTCTCTGACAAGTGATAAACGATTAGATAAATGGGAATGCCTAGTCCTAGTTTTTAAGAAGTGTGTAGGCAGGATTACTCATTAAACACCGATATCTATATTAAAACCATTGTTCAATCTTGAACTGTAAAATCTAAAAAAGAATTTACCACCCAAGGTTTGCTTATGAATCGCAAGAACATATCAACGAATAAAGGATGTTAATAAACATGGGAGAATATGCTATGATTGTCATGATGGGAGAAAGTAGCCATAAATGCATAGTTGGTTTACCAAAAACAATGAACACATTAGAAGGGTTGGATGCATAAGGCTGATAAATAATGCAAAAAAAGTAATTCTTTTGTAATTACAAATTTGAAACGATGTAGGATTGACCAGAGAACATTGAAAATTCATTTAAGTGATCAACATTTACATTAATAACTCAAACTACAACTTTGAAACCAAGGGTACTACAATATAACCTATTTACTTCTTGAAGTGCTTACAAATAAGCAGTAAGTTAAAAGAAACACATACCTTGGCTTAGCGGTGTTTTAAATGTGTTTTCATAATAAACCAACTTGAAAATGCTTGATTTAATCTTATTTTCATGATTATATCAATCTACATGCATGTTATTAAATTGAAAAGCCTTAAGTTAATAGTCAGATAAGTATTAAAAAAGTCCATATAAATATTTCAGTAAATGATAAGAAAATTAACTTATGTTAACAACAGATGTTTCAAATTCATGTCATTCAATAACGTTTAAAATCAGCAACTTTGCAGTCATATTTGATGATAATTTATATTTTTTTTCTGGGAAATTATTAATAATTCAATAACAAGATTTCGAAGTAAAATTAAAGCAAAATAGAATGAAAAATGCTCTAAGAAAAAACTATTCACATGCATAGGATATTAAACCAGTCCAGAGGCAACCAATAACTTAAGTGAGACACGAGCATACTGCAGTACACTGACCTACACTTTGCGAACAATTGCAAAACTGAGGTATTGAACATTCATACAGTAGAATCATTCCAGTCATATGCTCACTTCACAATCACTTAAATGTACGAAACACCACCAGATCAGCTTCTAAATACAAACTTGCATACAAAAGCTACTGCTTTTAAGAAAACTTAGTCAACATTAAAGATAAGCTTACCCCTTCTTCTTAGAATAACGATTACTGTGTATATTTTAGTTTTAAATGTGTTGTTTACATTAAATGACATTGACGTACATGACGACTGCAGTGCAGTACAAAAATCAATAAGTGACATAAAACTTCACTTTTGACACACATTAAGGTTTACGTACTCGTTCTTGCACACGTTACAGCGAGGTATGACTGTATTCGAAGACGACACAGTACAATTCAGTAACACTTCACATCACCAATATTTAGCTAAGGAGCTTTCAATTCCTTTGGTGCTTATACAGTATAGTGATGGTTACGAACACTGCTTGTACTTTTAGATCTTCATTTGGGCAAACTCTAAGACTGACACTTTGGAATTCTTATTTAACATACCTTAAAGACTGTATTACCTTAACTGGTACAAGGTGAGTCCATGAACTAATGCAGCAGGAATGACAAATTGGGGAATTTCTATACTAGGCTAAGGCAATCAATCTTCACGTAAGTCTGGTCAACTATTTTATAATGAAAGGAGTGCTAAGTGGTTGCACAGTCTAGTTCTACATACAAGTATTACGGGGTCAACTTGCAGGTCTATTTTTTGACGTGACCGACTGTGACCGTTTCGTCAATTTGATGGATTGAATTCATATGCCCCCAGTACCTCACAAGAAATAAGAGATCGATCTTAACACCTGCCTTCAAATCGCATCGCTTTCACTCCTCGTAACACACCAAACAGCGTGTCATTCAGTTACATCATCCCCGAAAATACATATGGCTTTACATAAGTCAAGTATTGGTTGAATTAGGCCTAACCAAAAATCGAATTCCACATTCAGAGATTCCGAAATGACTAATCCACACTGGTCAAATTAGACGAACTACATAGACCACAAAATTGATATTTACCTAAACGTGTAAAAGGGCTCCTGGTGGGTTGCTCGCAGCCCGGAAAGTTGAAATTAAAACGAGAAAAAAGCACTACATCTTCTTTAAAGCACACTACTCACGAAAGCGAAGACCCCGCAGCCATTACTATGTGCTGAGGTACTGACGTCACATTCAGCTGGTCGATAACCCTGTGACCAGATAACATATGCCAAAAATACTTCTTTTGCGCGTAAACCTCCTAAGAACGGTTATTTCTTTTTTAACTATGGATATTAAAAATAAAAAGAAATAACATGGTTGAAGAGTTATTATTATCCTTACAATGCAAACACAAAGCCGTTAGATGCATTTTTAATGCTTGATAACGGTATGCTTTCGTTCCTTCTACTAGATGGCTAAATTTGGCCAATGCATGTTAGTGTGCCTCTCTGCGTTTATCTCCTACCCACTTACAGAGTACTACGGAGACCCGGGAGACCTCAAAGAATTGCAGGGTCGCCTGCTTAACAATTGGCGTTGCGGTTCTTTGGGTGGGAATTTACCTTACATTTCTGATAAAACTAATAAAATGCGTGGTTAATCTTATTGTTTGAGTCACGCAATTCATTTCCAGATATTTCAATTAATCACAGTAATATCAGTAAAGATAAGCATATTCATTTTATATGTGAAAAAAGATAGTTAATATTGTTTTGAATGGCATTTACAAAAAACATTTTTTTCTTTCAATAAATGAAAATATATGACGTATGAATATATTACAGTTATTATAAAGCGGAATATATCTAGCAAATTTATGATGACACCAATTACTTTTAGAAACTAATTAAAAATAACTTTTTATTAATTCTTTGGATTTATTAAACTTGCAAACCAGAAAAATTGTTTTTTTTTCATTTAATGACATTTTTTCGAACTAAATATGTTAATTACACTAAATATAACTAAGCTGCCAACACTTAAAAAATGCTTTGTATATTATCGTAAGAGTATTATATTAGCGGATTAAAAAAAAAAAAATCCTGATGGCTGTTTTAGTAACAACATTAACCATAGCCATAGCGCTTTAGCTAATTCCGAAGACTTTAAACAACTAAAACTGGCGGGAAATACGAACGCGAATTTGAAATTGCACTGCACATGATTGATGTAAGAGAAAGAACGATGAATAAAAGGTTTAAAATGTTTTAATCATCAATACAAAACTACACGACAGCTGAATAATCACGAAATGTATTTCATTCTTGCTGAAAACGATGTGGATGAAATTTATGTAAGAATTGCGTTATGAAATTTGCGCATATATTTCAGCCAATCGATTTTCAGTTTGCATGACATCCATTCAGTGACTTAAGCTAATTTCAGCAACAGACTACAATAAATGCATGCAATTCCACACACTTTATGACCAGGTTAAGTTTACAACTTTGTTTCCATTTAGAATAAAATGAGCTCTTATAAAACAATATTCGAATTTCTGCACAATCGTGCTAGAAATTAGCGAAAACTGTACGTAAAACTTCAAGCAAAAGCACATCCCCATGTAGACTCGAGGTTTCCTTGAATCCAATGTAAAAATTCTGTCAATTTAGTATAAACGCCGTAGTACTGTGGCCTGGCACAACCAACACCCCAAGACACAATACCAATCTGAGTCCATTGTCCTCGTTTCTTCAACATGAGAGGTCCTCCAGAATCACCCTTGTTGATAATGAAAAAGGTAACCCAACTTAAGGTTAGACCATCTAGTTGGTCACAATTCACAATAGGATAGTATTACAACATAGAAATAAAATTTATCTAACAATGACTACTATGTTTTCCCTAGTGTATTAAGTATACAAGGTCATATATAACATGCCTTATTATTCTGGAATATTCGAAATTGTGTGTACCTTGCAAGCATCTTTGCCACCTGTGATATCACCGGCACACAGCATCCGCTTTGTGATGAGGTAAGATTGCAAACCAGAAGTATTTCTGCAGACTGAATTGCTGACAACAGGAATTTTGACCTTGTGCAATTTCCTGGGTACTTCAGGCGTGCTGGAATCTATGAATGATATTATTATAAAGATAAGGGAATTAACATATGGACATATGGGCATACCAGATAGGACACGTATGGGAATACCGTACATGCATAGATAAATATCCCTGTATTGAATTTTGTCCATGAATAATATGCGAATTTAACGCATGGCCAGGGGACCCCTGGGCGAACTCTCTCCCCTCCCACTCCGATCAACAACAACAACAAAAATTGGAAAGTTTATGTTAGAATGCTTAAAATTCATACTTTCTTGTACAACTCCCCAACCAACAACTATAGCCATCTGGTGGTCGAAGTTGTTGGACTTATGGAAGGGTAGGCAGACAGGCTTGAAAAATGTGGTGAAATACACGGTTTCGTTCAGTCTCAACAAGCCAATGTCATAATCAAAGGTCTCCGGATCGAAACTCTCGTGGGTTACAACTTTTTGTACCGCATATGACTTTTCTTCCAACCGTGCAAAGCTTGAAAACTGTTTGTTGACGACTTTGATTAATTCTGGATGTTTTCTTCGTTAATGAAAATCAACAAAAACATTTGCAAAATTCATTGATATAATACTTAACAGTAGTTGTATTCAATACTTTTCTATAACAAAATTCTTCTTGAATTCATATTAAAAGAAATGTTACATTAAACGCAAAAATAAACATGCTTTTCAGTGAACTAGAAGGAGGGCGAAATGAGAAAATACTTTCAGGTAATCCCAGTTGGAGAAATTATACATGACACATGTATGGACATGTTTGGGACCCGAGTCATCCGAGTACATGTCATAATCTTCATACATGTTCAGTTTTTACTATGTTCATTTGGGTACTTCTATTGTGACCTTAAATATATTCAGACTTAAGGAGAACATGTACAGTCTATTGTCATATAAATAGGGCATGCATGTCCTGGATATGGAAACATCACATTGTCATACATGTAAAATATTTCCGGAAGTACTATATGGTATACGACTTATTGCCATATATGGTCTTGGATTGTTTTTTTCACACGTATACCGCCAATACTCTCACAAAGACAGTAAGGTTATACTTCAAATGTACAGTGACTATCTTTTGGATAACTTATAGTTGCAGTTTGTCATGTAGCCAACACAATTCTGAGAAAATCTTCATTTACTTGGGTCAAAAGAAAATTACTATCATTACGAAAATAATTCTTTTACTAGAAAGCATAATTCTTTACCCGTCAACGCAATGGGCGGCCGTCAACACATATCTAGAATTGATGAATGATCCAGCACAGACGAATATATCGAAGTATTTCAGCGCTACCTACAATTATCAAGATTACATCAAACAATTACTTTAATAACACCATTTTTACCGGTTCAGCGCCCCCTAGTGGCGTACGACACATTCCATACTAAAGGTTAATTATCCACCTGGGAGTGGTGGAATTAAAATACAGCTAATTCATGTTTAGTAATGCTATTAACTATTGATGAAATTCGATAATAACGCAGTACAAATCTGCAAAATTCTTATAGTACTAACGATCCAGGAAAATTCGTGAATGCTGGCATCACGTCCTCCAACTATCCTATTTCGACTATGAATTCCACAGTTAGCTGTAAAAGTTTTAAAAAAATTTACCGGTATTTGCCCAAAGTTGTATTCGGAAATTGTGTAACGAGAATTACAAATCACTTACGGCACGAAGGACCGGTTTCATCTATAAAGGACAAAATGGATAAATGCCAAACCAGACACTTTCAAGTTTTATGGCTGTACTTTATAAACATAATTGATTGTGTAGACATTTTTATCAAAATTATCGCGGAAATTAATATAATTCAGTAAGAATGACTTCCTGGGTTGAGCATTTTTCCTAATTGGTATCTTCAAATAGATGGTTTGTAGCCTTAATTATAGCATCGTTCTGACATTTCAGCTGACAAAGGCTATTTAGCCACCAAGTTGAAGATACGCTACAAATGTCAACACTTGTTTCTTGAAATTCTTGATTTTGTACGAGTATAAACAAACCATCTTATTTTAAAACCCTTTACAGAAAATACGTTGACATAATCCAATTTGAATTTGAATAGTAATACTACATACACGAATTTCGTCATCCTTGACATATCACAATTTATGAGAAAGTTTATTTTACAAACGTTTAAATAATAAATCTTACGTATGTAACTTTTCGATGAGTTTAAAATGTCACTGCCAATGATCTAAAAATATCCACATAAAAAACAAATTAACAAAATGAAAATAATATAGACTAACATGTAAAGGGGGTGTACAAAATAATAGAGAGAATAGAGATTGAGCCAACCAACGCTTTAACGTTAACCTTAACGTTAGAGGCGGGAAAGGAATAACCACGCATGCGCATTCATGACGTTCAGTTAGTTCATTGGGTAGTTCAGTCCGTGGCTCCTCCCTTCCCGTCTGTAACGTTAAGGCGTTGACTGGCTCAATCTCTCCATTATAAATTCTAAGAAACTTTAAGATATATTTTTTTGCTGTACATTATCTGAAGTTATTGAATGGATTACAATCACGTTTAAAACAGATCCAATTGTTAAAATTGTATTTTATGTTTCCATTCCTTCACTACAGCCATTGTAACAATCCTCTAATGCTCCTTATGACACATTACCAATTAAGATCTACTGTGAAATACCACTAGTGTAATGTCACGGAAACAGGTCTGGGTTTGGTGAAAGTTCTTTAATAATGGCAGGACATACTTCCAGGATTAGCATACAGTAAAAGTCCATGGAACCGAATGATTTTCATCTCTTTGGACCATTGAAGAAGCAATTGTGTGGAAGGCAATTGGTAAAAGATGGTGAAGTTCAGAAAGTAGTAATTTCCTGGCTGCATGCACTTAATTTAAACCGATTTTTCTATGATGGGATCATGGAATAGCTGCCATAACCAGACTGGACATAGTTATGTATGTATCTTGATGTACCAGTTGGACAAATGATAGAACTTATGTGAGACCTTGATAGCTAAATGGGCTATTCAAAATGGATGTCTGCAAAAAAAAAGGGGGGGGGGAAGTCTTCTAGCATGTGGACAGGGGGAGGGGAAGCCAATATATACGTCCACTATGAATGGTATTTTTCAGTTTCTAGTTTTAAAGATCAGTGAATGGGAAAAAGGACACCAGAAAAAATGTGCCCCCGGTCCCAAATGTACTTTAATGCTGGAATTTCCCTTCGAGGTCAGGAAATTTATGCTAATAAAAAATGTGGAATAATATCGTGGAATTGGTACAGAGAAGGGTGCTTGGAAATTTATAGGATGCCTTTGTATGTTCCTTAAATTTGCTGGACACCTTATACTTTAAAAAAGAACAACTAAAAAACCCAGTAAAATAATTAAGGACGTCTATGAGGGTGTGGGGTTTGGATAAAATGGACAATTTGTGGATTGGGAGTAGGGAAGGGTCAATTGTTGAAGTAATTTCTGGGTTGCCTTTTTTTAATGGCCCCTAACACAGAATAGCTTTAGTTCGAACTATAAAATGAGTCTATGCTGTTGAAAACTCTCGTACGAATACATTCTAAGAGGGAATTAAGGTCCAACTTTATTTTATACAAAAATCCTGGGCTAGTGTTCATGTTACCTTGCCTTTCTACTACATTATCCCTTGTATGAGCATATATATGTAGAAGTAAAAGAGACTCAAGAGAACATGGGAGGAGGCTACAAAACTGTTCATAACTTGTAAGTGATGAATTTGGGTTATAAACAGTGTAAATGTATTGAAAGCAAAACTAGGAGCTTGGAACAAGTGTCTACACTAATTTATCTACACCCTTCGTATAGTAAATAAAGAGGAATGACGAAATGGAATACAAGAGATTGTCCAAAAGTCGTATGAGCAAATTTCAAGAAGGATTGAGGCAAAATTGAATATGATCAAACTTGGAACAAGTATGAAGTGTACATTTTATTTTGTCCTCTCCAACATATAATAAGCGCGTACTCATATCATAGCAGTATAATTCACAGGCCACGTTCATAATCCCAAACTTCAATTAAAACAATTAATTCTCTAGACTACTTTAAAAAAAAAGTTAATTTCGGAAACAACAGTGACCCATATACATTACCACATCAGCCGGCGGTTTTAGATAAGCAGTAGGGAAACGTACTAATAAGAAAATGGCAGTAATATACACGAATTTAATCACAGACTCCATGTTTTTTTTTAAATGTAAATCTCTTCTATCAACTGACTTGAAATGTGGCCAACGTTGGCCTTTTATTCACAAAGGTTGGAATTTCGGTTGGAAACAATGGCGTCGAAGGCAAATTACAGGTGAGGGTAATTCGGGCAGTCATTACTTAATTTGGAATGGCGCTACTCTATAATTTAAATGACAAAAAAAAAACTTTGCTCATTTTGGCATGGGCTCTCAAACAATTCGTTGATTAAGACTTCGAACTTTGACACATTTCCCCATAACACGAACCGGGAATATAAACTTTGGCAAGAAAGCTCTAGGGATTCTCTTCTCCGTCACGGTGATTACGCCTTAATTAGCATTAATTAAATATTAATTATGCGCCTCCTGTGTTCGTCAAATTTCACGAATGCTATTGTTTTAACGCCAGAGAGCTTACGAGTTGTTTCATGGTGGAGGCGACAAACTGCTAAGAATCCTTTAGAAAATTCATTCTAAAGTCATTGTAATATAAATTTGTGTAATTTTTAAAATATTAAATTAGTCGTTAGTGTTTCTAATTAACATTAAAATGAAAATGATGGTATAATGCAGTTTAATGATGAGTTTGTGCTCTTTCAGGATAATGATCCAAAGTATACGGCTCATTTTGTCACTTTGTCTGTATTATGGTATATAATTGTCTAAAAACCATAAAATGTTACCTCAGTCACCAAATCTTACATTTTTGCAATATTTGGGAAGGGAAAATACAGTAGGGTAAGGCGTTTACAACGTTACGTTTCACAAGCGTGTTTATAGATGGCGCTACACACCCACAAGTAATAAAATCACGCTAGCTTGACCATGAAATCACGAAGGAATTCTTAACCGTTTAATACAATAATAATCCAATCTCAGGAGATAATAATCATCCTTCATCAATCCCATTAACAGGATAAAGATTATCAAGACTTAAATTCCTGGGAAAACTATTAATACTCAGTTTTTAGCTAACAAATACGTATACATTTCCATGTAATGTTTGATAAATACAGAATGATCAACACAGCTAGAATCAGCAAAAAGTTTAGTAAACTTAATTAGTCACTATAATGTTGAATTTTCAAAACACTTTCAGACTATTTTCTAAAATGTTAATTAGGAATGACACAATGTATGCATTTATTTTTGAAAATCTAGGCTTCAAATGTTACCTTTTTAATATCGCTGGTCAATGAAACTCATTATCACACAGAAGTTATTTGAAGGATTCTTCAAGAAAAAAACTAACCTATATACAAACTATGGATTTATAGTTCAATTTATGAAACTGTTTAGAAATTTTTAATATGATACTGTAGATGCCTCCAGTGGCGGACTGAATCTAAAAATATTAGAGAGTTTGAGCCAGCCAACGTTAACGAAACGGAATGTCAAGGACTACCCTATGCGAAGCATGGCATTCCAATGCCATTCCGGGCCGCCATCGCTGTTTCTGGTTATCGTTATCGTTTCGTTAACGTTGGCTGGCTCAAACTCTCTATTGGCCACACGTTTCTTGAGTACTTATGAATAGAGAATATAATGATAAGAAATAAATGAAGTTTTCAAGAAATACAGGGGAAAATCAGTAGAAATACATCTTTGCGAAAAACAGTAGAAATACATCTTTGCGAAAAACAGTAGAAATACATCTTTGCGAAAAACATTAAAAGCTGTTATTAAGCTACTTCCAGCTCATTAACATGTTAAACATACAATTCTTGTCTATTAATATAGTCTTTTTGAATCATTTTTACTCGCAGTACACTAAACAAGGTCCGAAAATGTTGCGGCACACCAATGCTCTTGATAGAAAAAACAAGTGCAACATAAATAACTTGTTCTATACGTGGCTAGACAGAAATTGGACCTATCTGGAGATACAAGGTGCTTAAAAAGTTCAGGGAATTTTTTTAATGTTTCAGCAGCATACAACTACCATATAAAATGACAGATCTGCACAAATAACCTGTTAATAATATTTATCTTACATTTAGTAACAAAATATGAGAATATTACTGGAACATTTATTTATATGTATGCAAAAAATAAATGCAAAAGAATTAACCAATTAACCAGAAAAGAAAAAGAAAAATGTCAAAATCCATTGACTAAAAAGTATTGGCACACTTTGCAAACATTCAAAATGATAGTACAAAACACTTTTTCATTCAAAATTAATACTTGGTATGAAATCCTTTGACCTCTCCAGGATCCACGTATCCTGGAGCACTTTCTTTTAACGATATTTGTTAGTAATGTTTATTTTTCGAATTTCTTTGTCCAGGTAATGCCACAAATGTTCTATAGGGTTGAGATCTAGAGATTGTGGAGGAGTAATTAGCCTTTTGCATGCGTCATAGAGGAATCATTTTTTGGTTACTTTTGCAGTATGTTTGGGGTCATTATCTTGTTGGAAGTGGAAGATTTCCTCAAGACACAATTTTCTGGCACTATCCAATAAATTATGGCGCAACACATCGATGTGCCCCATAGCTGCCATTGTGCCATCAATAAACGAAAGAGTTCCAACTCCATAATAAGCCATACATCCCCAAACCATGATATTATCACCACCATGTTTGATAGCGCGAAGCACATGTTTGGGATCATAAGCTATTTCGTTTTTTCGTCAAATTTTAATCACCGATGTGAAGTGAAACCCTCAAATTTATACTTATCTGAGAAAATTACAGTCTTCCAAATTTCTAACGGCTTGTTGTGGTATATCTCAGCAAACTCCAGGCGTTTTTTTCCTATTTACTTCATTGATGAAAGGCGTTCTTTTTGGTCTTCTGCCTTTTAATTCTGCACTGTGGAGCATATTTCTAACTTTTTGAGGTGTCACAAGTGGTTCAGCACTGTTTTTCCACAGCACATGGAATCTTTCAGTGCATTTCTCACCACCTTTCACTCGGCCCTTAGAGTCACCAACCTACGAATGCGAAATGACCTGCTTTTGCTTTCCACATTTCCGGTGTGTTAGTATTTTTAATGATATCTACTATCTATTTTTTCAATTGTATAATAACGTTTTTCTTATTTATGAAGATCCACAATATATTCTCTCACATTAATGAAAACTTCAATTGCTTTTGCAGCCACTTTGCAATAAAACATTGACAATACCTACTTTACTAAATATACCTGGCAGTGTGAAATACCAAACACATTATTTAATGCAACTTAATAGTTTAAATGTCATGATTTATTTTTCATTTTGTGATTAATTAGTAAATTCTATTGCGTTTCTTTTTTTGCATACATATAAATGAATTTTCCAGTAATATTATCAACTAATTTATTTTTAAATTGTTGGTTGATTTATAAAGAAACGTTTTTATTGGATGTGCCATTACTTTTTTTTGCCCACTGTATATTGTAGGCATTGTACTGAATATACAGTATACTAATAGAGAGTTTGAGCCAGCCAACGCCTTAACGTTAACCTTAACGTTAACGTGGGGAAGGGAGGAGCCACGG
>JAUJYV010002464.1:0-12523 GCA_033995625.1 Ophyiulus pilosus | reverse complement strand
TCGAGATACGAGCAAATTGACATACGAGCAAGGTTACGGAACGAATTAAACTCGTATCTCGAGGTATCACTGTATTTTAAAGGGCTATCTTATAAACGT
This sequence comes from Ophyiulus pilosus, assembly GCA_033995625.1. NCBI lineage: Eukaryota > Metazoa > Arthropoda > Diplopoda > Julida > Julidae > Ophyiulus > Ophyiulus pilosus. The sequence continues at coordinate 12,424 of JAUJYV010002464.1, read as the reverse complement.
ATCGAAACATTATCAAAATAAAGAAAATGACATGCAGAAATCTGCAAAAAATATGTCAAGTCAAATTTCTGCAGAAATATTTGTGCAAGATTATGTAAAATATTTTCAGCTGAATTTTGCGTGTCATTTTCGTATGGGTATAGGCTACTTTATTTTGATCCTGTTTCGATACGTTTATTACGTTTATATGAATTGTTTAAACAAGTGCTTTCTGTAATAAACTCTTGAAAATTCAACAAAGAATACTGAAATACGGATATGTAGAGTCACGCATCCGTCCTTATATCTGTATAAAAGCCTTCGGATTTCAAATCATAGCGTCAAGTATCTCGACATGAAAATGCAGTCTTTACGAAACATGAACGTCTGTTATTTGTCGGCCATTTTGCTTTTTGGCCTGTCCATAAGCGACAGCGGTAAGCAATTTCTTTATTGTTTATTGAATTTATGAAACTTTACTGAAAATATCTATTAAACGTGCATTATTGTATTTCCATGCTTTTTTAAAAAAAAGTTACCGAAGCCAGATCTGTCATTGATGGTTTGAATGGACGCATAGATAAATTTTTGGCCGGAATCGGTAAAACCGTCACTGCCCTTGAGGACGGAACAGGCTTAACCGTTACTGACCTTGAGGAGGGAACAGGCAAAACCGTTACTGACCTTGAGGTGGGAACAGGCAAAACCGTTACTGACCTTGTGGAGGGAACAGGCAAAACCGTTACTGACCTTGTGGAGGGAACGGGTGAAACCGTTACTGACTTTGAGGAACAACTAGAAGGACCCATTGCTGACATTGCGAAAGAAGCAGTCGCAATCTTTAATGACGGTGTGATAAAAATACTTAAAGACCTTCCTACATATAATAGACGAACAGTCACCAGAGCCATTGATGGAGAGGAGAAATTAGTATCAGGAACTGGTAATGCTGCAGACGATTTGGGAACTGGAGTCTAGTCTGGAGTCGAAGGAATAGCTTTCGAGGTAAAAAATATATTTACACCATTATCAGTTTGGTGCAATTAGGGCCAGTTGCAAAAAGCCTCCAGGTTAACTGTTTGTGTTGCACCAAATAACCCTTGATAAAATGTACCCCAGGTTATGGAACCCATAAATACGATCATGCTCACCTGAGTTAGTATTTTTAGCACTGTTGATTTTACAAATCCAAAACATTCCCTTACATTTTAGACCAGAGACAACCCTTGCTCTTTTTTTAGACATCCCAAAACTGGAGTGACCCCGAGGTCACATACTCATCGTAGGGTTGGCATCTATTCAAAACAATTATTTTGGAAGGAATAGATTCCAAATAGTCCATAAATAAGAAATCATTATCAGAATCTTCGGTGTCCTCAATCCCCTACCATCCAATACCCTACCTACTGCCTGGGGTAACCTACATCTGCATTTCGACCCTAACCCTAGGTAATTCTTAACCTCTGTTGGTGCAACCGGCCCTTAGAAGTCTACAAATTCTGCAGGCTTAACTGGTTTTCAAAACAGCAAGTTTTTATAAAAAATGATCAGATGTACTTTTCAAATGTGATATTGGTAATCAATAACGACATTTAATTATTCTAACTTTTCTCCCATTTTCAGAAAATACCGGTAAAGTAGATGTCAACATAATCGTCAAGTTGGGCCCTTGGAATTGCATTTAAAAACGGAAATTTGCTGCATTTCTCCTAAATTTGAACCCAGCATGTGATGATGATAATTTATTGAATATAGTCTGTTGAATAAATAAAATTGTTTTAACTGCAAAGCCTCTAATACGTCTTAAAAGTTCATTATTACCGACAACAATAACAAGGAAACACCCTACATGTAAATAATGTAATTTGGGAAGGATCTTTCAGGAGCATTATACCGATAATGTCACCAATGAGGTATTGATATTAGTATAACTTATTTATTATTTCTAACAAATATCTCCAATGTCAGAATTGATCTTTGGTCTGAAGAATGTTTTTGCAGTTTATTTTAAAAAAACAACAACAGCAGCTTGATGATGCAGTGTAGACAATGAAAAATCGCGTTGTTAAGGTACTAAATGTATTAATAAAACAACAGAAATGACATGAAATTATTTCCATATTCCAGAAGTAATTTAATTCAATCTGAAAATATTAATTTAAGATGGTCTGCATCGTTTGCTGGGTTCAAAATCAGTTGATAGACAATAAATTTCCGATTTTGAATGTGATTCCAAAGGCAGATTTCACGAGTAGTATGTGGTTTCATTATGTGGAGCAGGTCGATCAGTGGATTTGGCTGCGCCCCATTTATCCCCTAAAGAATCGACGATTGTTTGTACAGCTACGCCCCAGATATTCCTTCTGGCTTTGTCTGCAATACCTGTAGCAGCGCTTTCGACTTCTGGTATTAAACCTCTGGTTGATTCTCCAACGGTGGCATCGATTGATCCAGCTTTGATTATACCGCCATTAAGAGATCTGATTCCTCTTCGCGCTTCTCCAGGGACATCTCTGGCTTCGGTACCTTTTTTTTAGAAAACATGAAAATACAATAATGCATTTTGTAAAACATTAATCCTAAAACATGACTGAAGAAACTATTGAAATTTAGTTTATTTAGGTTGCATGGACTCCCTGAAATGATTCAAGTCAATTTAATACCCTGCAATCAGTACCCGGGTTACAGCGGTGGGTTACCCAGCTCCTGAAGTTGGACAGCTCTGGAAGGATTCCAGATTGGACAGGAGTATTCGATAGACTTTCTTGAAAGGTTTTGAGGACCCCTGAAACGGTCTCAGTGACTTCCTGAAGTAGTTTTGGCTACTACCTGAAAAGGTCATGGGAGCTCCCTGAAAGGTCCTCAATGCCCTTGTAAAGGGTATTTCAGGACACCAGAGGTTCTGATGATTTCAAAATACATAATTTAGAGCATGATTGTCCAATTTGTCACACCTATAGGATTTCAAGAGCACATCGACTAATGTACCGCAACACAATAACTGCGGGCTGCGCTCTTTAATTTCAGAAATTAATAATTACATAATCTATACTTTTCTATGAAAATACGTTTGGGAATGCCCGTTGAACCACCCTGATATAAAGCTACATGAATTTGACTTGAAAATAACAAATTCATTTCCACAATTTCGGTGCAGTTTAATAGATAAACAACTTTCTTACCACTGTCACTTGCAGACAGGCAAAACAGCAAAATGGCCGACAAATAGCAGAAGGTCATCTTTCGCATTGACTGCATTTTCAAACCGAAATCGTTGTGTGAATAATACGTGTGTGAATATTGCAGAAAATGCAGAAGCTTTTATACAGATATAGTGGCAGATGCTGATGGATTCGTCACTGTGCATATCCAGTACTGTGCATATCTGAAGCACACTTGTTTAAACAATTAGTCATTCCAAACACATTTGTTTCGAGTAATTGCGAGTTAGTCTAGTAGCCACATGGGCATTGTTGGACTCAAACCACCTGGTAGATGCGAGTTAAAGTATAAAGATGCAGTGTGTCTAAAGAATGTGTTCTGAGTTCCCCTCACCCAATTTTATGAACCAAGAAGATCAATCCCAGTTGATTTTTAGATTTTTAAGAATATTTTTAAAGTGCTGTCTTATAAACGTATCGAAACCATTTAAATAAAGTAGCCAATCAATATATAGTGGCCTGAGTTTCTTTATCGTAAATATATAGTGACAGATAGGGCTTCGGTATCTTGTTTGAAAGAATGACACTACAAGTGTTGTTGTTTGTTTGGTGATTTTTAACGTTGACCTATTTCTGCAACACGAGGGCTAAACACCAACGCCAGGGGATGAGCCTTCAGCACCCACCTGGGAATTTTGCCTACGAGGGGGAAATTCAACCCACTCTCTCGAGGGCTCTTTAACGTGCAACAATCAACACCGGACCTCGGTTTAAACTCTCATCCGAAAGAGCCAATACTCAGGGAATTTCTCCCATCCGTAAAAATTTCCACCGACCTCGACCGGGGAGCGTACACCGCAACCTAGGATCTAGAGGCAAGTACGTAACTCACTCGACCATTGGCATCAAGAAGAAACATTGCCATTATTATTTATCGTATTATTAATTTAAAACAATTCAAGCCCCGAAGCTGTTTTAATTTACAGAAAATAAAAATTCTCACACCAGTCATTAGAATTTAGTTTCTTTGTGTTATCAGTTTGGTGTTGGTCCCTAGGATCGAGAGACGAGCACGTAACCCACTGACCACTAACCCACTGACCACTAGCGTCGGCTGACGATACAATATGGAAATTTAACAAACCTGCAACCGTTCATTATTGCCGTTACAGAAGGAGGAGCCACAGACTGAACTACCAATGAACTAACTGAACGTAACTATAATAATGAACGGTTGGAGGTTTGCTAAATTTCCCTAATAACATCTCGTTCACAAGATGCGCATTTTTGACTAATCGTAAATTATGTTGAATGAAATTATGCTAAACTGGGTGCAGTGTTCACACACTATTCAGTCTCAAATGTTGTGTTTTGAGACATACCAACCTGTATACCCTATAATAATTAGTTGACTCTCATGACGCCTAAGAGCGGTCATGAGAGCAAACCTTGCCGTGTTTATGCAATAAACTCATTGTTAGATTTTTACCTAAGCTGGAAAATCCACATTTTCGTTTTTTCACTAACCTAAGGTGAAAATTCCAAATTTTTGTTTTTCACTAACCTATAAGGTGAAAAATCACAATTTTCGTTTTTTTTCAAATTACAATTCTAATTTTCACATAATATGAATTAGCCTGCTTAATTCAAATCATAAATTTTTATTTCCAATTTCATTTGGCTGACAATTTGGACGAATGTGTATAATTTGTGTATGAAGAGAAATGTTAAAATTAGATGAAGTTATTGATTACCAATATAAATCACATTCGATTCCCGAAATTTCGATTTCCGAAAATTGCATCTGATAATTAATGAAAGAACAGGAGGATTTCTGTACAGCAGTTTTTTGCAAATCCTTGAAAATGCTCCTCTGAATCTAATTTCAATACCACAGCTATAATGCGACGCTTATGTTGTGTTTATTGCGAAGCAAAGTGAAAGAAACACACAAAAGAACACTATACGATATTTGCAGTTTTAAATTTTATTGCAGCATAATATTTATTGTATAATAAATATTTAGAGTGAAATAAAAATTCAATTAAATAGATGATAAATCAACTTTCTTACCATTGTCACTTGTATATAGACAAATGAGCAAAACTGCGACCCAAAAGCAGAAGTTTAGCTTCCGTACGGACCGCATTTTCAGTTGGAAATATTTTACTGAATGCGAACTGTGGAAATCCTATATGTTTTATGCAAATCTGGTGATGGATGATTCGTGACTGCATTTCAAGAGATAAATGTTATTTATTGATTTTACAGCACACTTGTTAAAATAAGCCATCGGCTGAGATAAAAGATCTAATAGTGTGAGTCTGAATAATTTTTGAATTCAGATCAGGCATCTCCGAGTTAACAGTAATAGGTAGTATACGTGGCTCAATGATTAATTCAGGACCGCCATCTTTGCAATCCAAATTCTCAACTTCATATGTGGTGGCTCTGGTTGCCTCAAGGGACATCATGACGTCATGGTGTCCAACAACTACAGGGTCACTGTCCACTATGCACGCCCAACAGGCTGATCTACGTAGTGGTCAAACCCCATTGGCTGCCCTTGCTGATCTTTTGGGATCTTCGGGGGGGGGGGGGCCTTACAGACGAAGCTAGGTCTCTTTGGCCCCACCAGGTGAAACGTCTTTCCCTCAGCTACAGCTTGCCATTGCCAATTGTGATTTAAATATAATTGTTTTCTAAGTTGATTAGTTTGTTATACCAACCTTAAAATAAATGTGTTGACCACAAAGCAAAACTCAATTTTTGCCAATCATTATCTTTCTGATTATCATTCATTGCCTTACTCCTTTTTGAAGAAAATTTAGGTATTCGTTGGTTAACATTGACTAATAATTAATTTTAACTTAGTTAATTATAGACAACTTGAGCTCACAAACAAATGTATGTTGAACGAATCTTGGCAAATAAAAGCAAGCATTTACATTCGAGTTGAAATTTTATTCTACATTTCGCTTAATACATTTCTAAACAATTTCATAATTATTTTTGAAATCGTAATATTACGTTAAAAACATAGTAAATTTCATTCGGAAATATATTACGCCCCCGAACCGAATTCTTTCAATATGTTAGCAAATAGGTCTCCGGTTTTTATAAGTACATCTCCAACAACATCTCTGGTTCCAACTAAACCTCCAACATCTGATTCGATTCCTCTTCGCAAATCTCCAATGACAGATCGGGCTTCGGTACCTTAAATTTTGTAGAGCATAAAAATACAATAAGACACCATACAGTATTATAGGTATACTGATAAATATTCTATACTTATTAAACTTTGGAAAATGAGGGTTAAATTACATATATACTGCACTAGTAAAGTTTATATACAATATAACAGTAGAGCGTGTGTCTAAATGCATCATGTGTAAAACCTCTCTAAAAACATAAAATGTGCCGTTCCCGACTTGGGACCCTTGTATAAAGGAACCAGTCTAAAAGCACATTTTTCACCGGTCTCAACGAGCATGTTTTTAGGCAGCTTCTAGTGTATCTTGAAAGCAATCTTATTTTCAATCTCCTTATAAATAGGTGTTGAAGTTTCCCAAGTCTCCAGAACACTCAATGTTTCGATCCTTTAATTATTAACTGTGATTTTAGCATATTTTAAAAAATCAATAAATAAAACAACTTTCTTACCATTGTCACTTGCAAAAAGACAAAATAGCAAAAAGGCAGCCAAAAAGCACAAGTTCATCTTTCGTACAGACTGCATTTTCAAGTAAAATATTTTACTCTGTGAAAACTGTGGGAAATTCGGTAGCCTTTTTATACAGCGTGACAAATGCGTGACAACACATAGTTAAAAATACAATGTTGATTTTACAAAATTACCATACATACATGGCGCACACTTGTTCAATTGTTCAATTACTCCTAAAACATGACTGAAAAAACTATTAAAATTTAGTTTATTTAGGTTGCATGGACTCCCTGAAATGATTCAATTCAATTTAATACCCTGCAATCAGTACCCGGGTTACAAAGGTGGGCTAAAATGATAAAACTTGATTTAGAGCATGATTGTCCAACTTGTCAAACTTATAGGATTTCAAGAGCACATCGACTAATGTACTTCAACACATTAACGGGATGCACTTTTTAATTTCAGTACTTAATAATTGCATAATCTATACTTTTCTGTGAAAATACGTTTTGGGAATGCCCGTTGAACCGTCCTGATGTAAAGCTACATGGATTTGACTTGAAAATAACAAATTCATTTCCACAATTTCGGTGCGGTTTAATTGATAAACAACTTTCTTACCGTTGTCACTTGCAGACAGGCAAAATAGCAAAATGGCCGGCAAATAGCAGAAGGTCATCTTTCGCATTGACTGCATTTTCAAACCGAAATACTTGTGTGAATAATACGTGTGTGAATATTGGAGAAAATACGGAAGCTTTTATACAGATATAGTTGCAGATGCTGATGGATTCGTCACTGTGGATATCCGGTACTGTGCATATCTGAAGCACACTTGTTTAAACAATTGCTCACTCCAAACACATTTGTTTCGACTAATTGCGATTTAGTCTCGCCACATATAGGCATTGTTGGTCTCAAACCACCTGGTAAATGCGAGTTAAAGTATAAAGATGCAGTGTGTCTAAAGAATGTGTTCTGAGTTCCCCCCACCAAATTTTATGAACCAAGAAGATCAATCCCATTCGATTTTTAGATTTTTAAAAATATTTTTAAAGTGCTGTCTTATAAACGTATCAAAACTATTTCAATAAAGTAGCCAATCAATATAGTGGCCTGAGTTCTTTATCGTAAACCTATAGTGCCAGATCGGGCTTCGGTGTCTTATTTGAAAGAATGACACCACACAAGTGTTGTTGTTTGTTTGTTTGGTGATTTTTAACGTTGACCTATTTCTGCAAAACGAGGGCTAAACTCCAACGCCAGGGGATGAGCCTTCATCACCCACCTGGGAATTTTGCCTACGAGGGGAGGACTTCCACCGGCTCTCTCAACGGGTCTTTAACGTGCAACAATCAACAACGAACCTCGGTTTAAACTCTCATCCGAAAGAGCCACTCAGGGAATTTATCCCATCCGTAAAAATTTCCACCGACCTCGACCGGGGAGCGTACCCCGCAACTTAGGACCGAGAAGCAAGTACTTCCTCCGGAAACCTGGGATCAGTCTTTGACAATTTTTGTCATAGCAACATTTCAATGCAAAACATACAACAATGGATGATTTCCATAATGCAGTTTTTTTGCAAACAAAATTTGGATATTTAGTTAATTTTGTTCAAAATATAAATTGCACGATGTATGCTTTGAGTGGCGCTTCAGAGCAGCCCAAACATTCATCATAATAGTAAATATTTTAACATAAAACAAAAATATAAATTATTTTAGATATAAACTTGCAATATTCGTAAAATGCTCCCCGGAATCCAATTTAAATACGACTGCTATAATACGAAGCTTATATTTTGTTTATTACGAAAAAAAAGTGTAAAAACAAACAAACCAACACCATTCGTTCATTTGCAGGTTTAAATTTTATTGCAGCATATAATTTTTATTATTTCACATAATAAATTACTCAAGCCATAGACGAAAGCCATGTTAAAAATAGTGAAATTACATAAATTGTATACGTGTCAACTTGAATTCTTACATTTTATTTTTAAATCCTGAAGAAATCCTTTGTTCCTGAGCCGCATGAGTGAACTACTATTATTCATCCCCTATGTATGTGTACTAAATCCTTATCAACAAGTCCGCTTTTATTTACTGAACCTCCAATTGCTTGTTCCTTTTTCTTGCTTATACAGTGGATTCCGCTTTATCTGGACACTGATTAATCTGGGCAGCCATTTATTAGGGCCAAATTGTCAAGAACAAATCCGGACAGTATATGTTTTTTAACTTCGCATATTCTGGGCAGCCGCCTAATCGGGGCAAAACGCCTCCGCCGGATGTGTCCAGATTAAGCGGAATCGACTGTATATGAAAAAATATCTCCGAATCCGCTTCTTAAATCTTTAGTCCCAGACCGGGCTTCGGTACCTTTTTAGAAATCACCAAATTTGCAATAACGCATTTTTAATACAAATACTCGTAAAAGTGCTATCTAAGTTGTACTACACTCTAAACTGAAGTGTCTCTTTTGGAGACACAAGACACGTCTTTTTCTTGTCCACACTTACAAGACGCTTAACTGCAACTTTTATTTTGAGTCACGTGGAAGTGGCTTATTTAAAGAAAAAAGACACATGAAAATGTCTTTTTAAGATTAATTAAGACAGTTAATAAGAGACACATGCCAAAATGAAACAAAACAGAAGACGCGTTTGAAATAAGTCACGTTAAATGACTTGTCTAGAATCAAAAAGAAATTAAGAAAAGACACATATGAAAATGAGACAGAATGTTACAAATAAGACATGTATACTGTCTCATAAGGAGACGCCATGATTTAGAGTGTAGAATAACTATAATAAAAATTTAGAGTGAAATAAAAATTCAATTAACCAGACAATGAATCAACTTTTTACCACTGTCACTTGTATATAGACAAATGAGCAAAACTGCGACCCAAAAGCAGAAGTTTAGCTTCCGTACGGACCGCATTTTCAGTTGGAAATATTTTACTGAATGCGAACTGTGGAAATCCTATAGCTTTTATGCAGATCTGGTGAAGGATGATTCGTGACTGCATTTCAACAGATAAATGTTATTTATTGATTTTACAGCACACTTGTTTAAATAAGCCATTGGCTGAGATAATAGATCTAATAGCGTGAGTCAGAATTATTGTTGAATTCAGTTCCGGTATCTGCGAGTTAACAGTAATAGGTAATATACGTGGCTCAATGATTAATTCAGGACCGCCATCTTTGCAATCCAAATTCTCAAGTTCATAAGGTATGTGGCGGCTCTGGTTGCCTCAAGGGACATCATGACGTCATGGTGTCCAACAACTACAGGGTCGCTCTCCACTATGCACACCCAACAGGCTGACGTAGTGGTCAAACCCCATTGGCTGCCCTTGCTGATCTTTTGGGATCTTCGGGGGGGGCTTACAGACGAAGCTAGGTCTCTTTGGCCCCAGCTCTCCACCAGGTGTAACGTTTTTCCCTCAGCTACAGCTTGCCATTGCCAATTGTGATTTAAATATAATTGTTTTCTAAGTTGATTTGTTTGTTATACCAACCTTAAAATAAATGTGTTGACCACAAAGCAAAACTCAATTTTTGCCAATCATTATCTTTCTGATTATCATTCATTACCTTACTCCTTTTTGAAGAAAATTTAGGTATTCGTTGGTTAACATTGACTAATAATTATTTTTAATTTAGTTAATTATAGACAACTTGAGCTCACAAACAAATGTATGTTGAACGAAGCTTAATTGGTAAATAAAAGCAATCATTTACTTTCGAGTTGAAATTTTATTGTATATTTAGCTTGATTCATACATTTTTAGGCATTTTCATAATTACTTAGGAAAATCGTAATTCTGCGTTAAAAACATATATAGTAAATTTCATTCTGAAATATATTACACGTCCGAACCGAATATTTTGAGTTGATCAACTAGGTCTACGGTTTTTATAAGTGCATCTTCAGCAGTATTTCCGGTTTCTGTAACTAATTCTCCAACAGTTGTTGCGACTGTGTTTACTAAACCTCCAACATCAGATTCGATTGATCTTCGCAAATCTCCAATAACAGATCGGGCTTCGGTACCTTAAATTTTGTAGAGCATAAAAATACAATAAGACACTCTACAGTATTATAGGTATACTGATAAATATTCTATACTTATTAAACTTTGGGAAATGAGGGAAAATTACATATAAAGTGCACTAGTAAAGTTTAAATACAATATAACAGTAGAGCGTGTGTCTAAATGCATCATGTGTAAAACCTCTCTAAAAGCATAAAATGTGCCGTTCCCGACTTGGGACCCTTGATGGGAACCCAGTCTAAAAGCATATTTTTCACCGGTCTCAACGAGCATGCTTTTAGGCAGCTTCTACTGTGTCTTGAAAGCAATCTTATTTTCAATTTCCTTATAAATAGGTATTGAAGTTTCCCAAGTCTTAAGAACATTCAGACAATGTTTCGATCCTTTAATTATTAACTATGATTTTAGCATATTATAATAAATCAATAAATAAAACAACTTTCTTACCATTGTCACTTGCAAAAAGACAAAATAGCAAAAAGGTAGCCAAAAAGCACAAGTTCATCTTTCGTACAGACTGCATTTTCAAGTAAAATATTTTGCTCTGTGATAACTGTGGGAAATTCGGTAGCTTTTATACAACGTGACAAATGCGTGACAACACATAGTTTAAAATACAATGTTGATTTTACAAGAATACCATACATACATGGCTTAAGAAGCACACTTGTTCAAATATGTCGTCAGTAACGGACTGGATCTAAAAATATTAGTGTCAAGGTTGAAAATAGTGGACACGCAAACCTACAATATTCCGTATATTTTCAACCTTGCTCATATGAATGTTATATGCAACCTATGTTATATGGATTATATATCCTTACATATATATTACAAATATATATGTGTGTAAGGTTATCATAATAATTTTATAAAAAAATAAATGACATTTACTAAAAATAAGTAATGGATAATGAACAAAATGGCTTAAAATTTTTATTGCAAGAACAGAATATTTATTTTCGTAATGCAAGTACAGTATGAAAATACAGGAGTTTACATGGGAGGTTGTACATGGGAATAAAAAAATAACTTCTCAAAATAATAGAGAGTTTGAGCCAGCCAACGCCTGAACGTTAACTTTAACGTTAACGGCAGGAAAGGAGGAGCCAAGGACTTAACTATCCAATGAATTAACTAAACGACACGCGCACTCATGACGTTCATTGAGTTCATTGGGTAATTAAGTCCGTGGCGCCTCCCTTCCCGCCGTTAACGTTAAGGTTAACGTCAAGGCGTTGGCTGGCTCAAACTCTCTAATACATCTCCGGGTTTTCGGTCAAGCCAGCCGTAAACGTATCGCGTGTCCAGTATGCGGTCATTTAAATTAGGTAGATGAATACGAAATTCCGCTCTTGAGGATGAAAGTAACTTGTGGTTTGTCGGTTTTAAGGTTACCGATTTGAATGGTACGGTCTAAAAACAGTAGAAAAAATGAACGAAGTATGTTGAACGAAGCTTAATTGGTAAATAAAAGCAATCATTTACTTTCGAGTTGAAATTTTATTGTATATTTCGCTTAATACATTTCTAGACATGTTCA
>JAUJYV010002463.1:0-12529 GCA_033995625.1 Ophyiulus pilosus | reverse complement strand
GTACATTCTTTCTTGAATGTTTAATTGGCATAATTCAGTTGAAATTATGCTTATATCTTTGCTGAATAAAAAGTTATTACATTTGAAAAATGTACAAGATGGGTGGATGAAAACTTTCTTGACACAGTGTACATATCACAAGGTCATGAAGATTTAAGCTTAATATTACCTTCCCTGTTCAAGAACTACGATGTCAGTGAATCCAGCTTTGGCCAAGTGATAAGCAACGGACGCTCCTATGATTCCTCCCCCCGCGATGACCACTTGGGCTTCGGTGGGGGGTCGAGACCCCCCGGGGGATGACACCTTGGTTTCGATAGTTGGCCGTGGTGCATCATTATCACTTGTAGCATTGACATTATTACGTCCATTCCTTATAAAACGCCTATATTGCACATAGGGCTTCACACTGAGGCCCTTTTTGGCTGATAACTGAATGACAAATTTGCCGAAGTTTTCTATCCTAATCATGACTAATTAAATGTAAATATATGTTCTTTACTCTCATCATGTTGTCATACCATCGTTTTTGGCCTGTCCATCAATAAAAAACGTGGTAAAAATTCAATTATGAGATCATTTGCGATGACCCAAAGAGCAAGAGGCTGATAGTATCGATACGACAGTACATCGGTTGATATCGATACGGTAGTACATCGGTTGATATCGATACGGTAGTGCATCGGTAGATATCGATGCGGTAGTACATCGGTTGATATCGATACGGTAACACATCGGTTGATATCGATACAGTTGATGTCGTACAGTGTGCGACAAAAAGCACAAACTATAAATTAAAAAATTGAAATTATTTTAGGGCCGAAAATAATAAATTTAAAATAAACTAAAAATATACTACAAATAATAATCTTAATGGTTTTATATGTTAATTTATTATACTATGTGAAATTTTCCTTTTATAACGTACAGATTTGAATGAGTCATGCTTCAACTTAATTACTCATGTTGTTTCCAACAACTAGTCATAATTTTTTTAATTTATTACCTCAAAGGAATTTCCCGAACAACATCCTTGCTAAATAAACACGAAGCTGTGAACCTTTCGTATGAATAACTTGTTTTAAACTTTTATTTTACACACAAAATGGACAGCAAAGTACAAATGAATACATGAAAATATTTTGCAGCTTTCTCCACATGATATGCATTGCCATACATTAATCTCAAACTCATCTTCTCGGCGTTCTTAAATTATTAAGAGGAGGGGAAACGGAATAAATTGGCAACAAATTGTAAAAAAAAAAATATATATATGCAAATTTGGTTATTTTTGCCTTCTTCACTTTCGCCGCTCACGTTGCTTGAAAACGTTATCAACAAAAAAAAAAAAAAAATGTTAACTGGCTGCCAGTTTGATTATAAAGTGCAAATTCACTATCAAGCGTTTTCGATTTATCATATTTATATATATAAAAAACACTCATCTTTGTTAATAGTTTTTTTTTCTCCTTTGCTTTGTTAAAAAGTCTGCAGTTGCACTTGGTTCTAGCGTTCACCCGCTTTCTAAAGATTTGCAAAAATCTGCTTTCAGTAATATGTTGCTGTTTAGCACGTCCTGAAAAGCATAATGGCGGGTCCATGTTTTGGCGATGCTGTTGAAAGTTAGGCGATCGTCTGCATAGAGCTTCCCTACTTTTGGTTCCATGCACACGTGGCAATAAGGATCTGTTAGAAGTGACTGAATACTAATGAGAACTTTGGATATTGTGAGAACAAGACTCCAGTTGTGTTGAATCGAGTCGATGCCTATGTCGCCGTGCCTGCTGATATTTGGATGGAAGATTTTAGTTATAAATCTAACGATCGGTGGCCTCATTGGATAACTGAAACAAAAAACAAAACATATTCGTTAATGCTGGTTTCGGGCGCGGTTTGATCAGCGGCGTCTCTTAGCCAAAATTAGAGGGGGTGCTGCTCCAGAAAATGTTGTGCAGTCAAACGGTCAGCACTGTGGGAGCGACAGTGCTCTCTCCCCCTTGCAAGTTTCCAATGTGGGCATGCACACAACAGTCAAACGGTCGGCTCCCTCGCTTGCCGCTTCCAATGTGGGCATGAGCACAACAGTCGAACGGTCGGCACTGTGGGAGCGACAGTGCTCCGTCTCCCTCCCTCGCAACCTTGCATGCAGCTACCAATGTGGGCATGCGCACAACAGTCAAACGGTCGGCACTGTGGGAGCGACAGTGCTCTCTCTCCCTCGCAACCTCGCGTGCAGCTTCCAATCTGGACATGCGCACAACAGTCAAACGGTCGGCACTGTGGGAGCGACAGTGCTCTCTCTCCCTCGCAACCTTGCGTGCAGCTTCCAATGTGGACATGTACACAACAGTCAAACGGTTGGCACTGTGGGAGCGACAGTGCTTTCTCTCCCTCGCAACCTCGCATGCAGCTTCCAATTTGGGCATGCGCACAACAGTCAAACTCCACGCCGCTGGAACTGTGAAGCGCACAGTTCCATACAAATATTTTTGTATAAACTGGGGGGTGGCTACCAGTTATATATAGTACAAGTTTAAAGAAAATAGGACTCATTGAGTCATTATATTAAATTTTATCGGTAATATGAAGTGTAAATAGGGGGTGCTGCAGTTCCACAGTGCCTACACGCGAGCCGCCACCGAGTTTGATGCACACATATATACGTTTACTTGCCTATGTGGAATTTGTAAATAGAGGAAAAATCTGCCTCCTTCATAAGGGCTTCCCACCGGCCCTAATATAGACGCTTGCCAATGGCAACACTGTCGATCCAGCGGTATTGCTTCGATCCCTTCCGGAGGATCACTCCGTAGCGCTTTCAGATCATTTATGAGACGAGTCCGTCTCCACGAATTTTCTTCTATGGGCAAGTTGATTTGCATCGTCATCTGATGCAAGCATAACAAACACGGCGTGCTTCGGATTCTGAAAGAATTTATTTTCACAATTGAGGACCCAACGCAAGAATTCGATCGACAACAAATTTCAGCCACACTCACAATTTCATATAAAGCGCCGTCCAAACAACGTTCGAGTGCCCTTTGCAATGCTGGACGTACAACGGCCACCGCCGATCGCAAAACTTTTTCCACTGTTCCTGAGACGTTTCTGTGTAAATCAACTGTTGCCACCGCCGGCACACTTGGCCGCAGCTCCACAGCGAAATGTCATCCAAGTACGAAAAAACTATTAACAAAACTGGAGAAATTCGAAAGCTTTTAGTTATCGTAAACAACGTGCCGCAACAAGCGAACGGATCCGGCGCGTACCTTCAGCTGGCAGTAACTCTACCAAGCCTTCGGCCAACGTGTCGTTTTCTTTCAAAACCGTTAGCGCTTTTATTCGCTCGGTCAGCCGGTCGGGTTTGTTAGCGGCGTAATGCGGCCTGTTCTGGCTTCGGTTGTTTTGGAAAAAAAAATCTGTAGGCTCGTCGTTCCCTGAATCATCGTCATCCGTCTTCTTTTAAAAACAGTTTTAGAAATATCAGCGACTCGTAATTTTGATTCGAAGCTGTCACATTTTCGAGAGCTTACCTCTTCGAATAAAACCCCCTCTGGAGCATTAATATCATCAGGAAATAGAAACGCATGGCATGTAGAACACACAGGTTCCCCAAAACATAATCCATAAAATCCACTGCAAAAGCTACAGCGAGGATACTACAAATGTAGACAAAAATTATCAATAAATTATGGAGGAGACTGAAGTCTGATAACATCACGATTCAAGGTTAAATAGACTTGGATATGCGAATCGGAGCATCTGTTTTGCAATTTTGGTGTTCATCGCATATTTACGAGATGATAGAGATTTATAATAGTTAATAAAGGGTTGGATTTCTAGGCCTAGGTACATGCGTACTGGATATACTATTTTGCCACGGCAAATAACCTTTATTTTGACCTCTTATTTATTAACTAGATTAACCAACCTTATAATTACACGTATTCCAAATTGACAATTGGTGTGAGTCCACTATAGAAATATTATGATTATCTTCAATTTTTACATTATTTTCGTCCCTGGACGTCGCCATTTTTCATTTTTTTCTCAATGAAACAGTGTGACCGCTGCCGATGTCCAAATATCCCTATCTGGAAGTTTGAATCTCCCTAACAGTGTTACACATATGGTTTCTACCATTTTGGGAAAGAGGGCATTCGAACATCGTTATTTTGTCAAAATGTACTTCCATTTATTGTAGAAATTTTGAAATTTCTTTTAGATATGGAAACTAAAGAGTCTCCGATTAATATTTTTTGGTTTGAGTTCCTACTGAATCCAAGCATATTAGAGGAGCATTTAAATAAAGAACGCCCAGGTAAGACTATATACATATTGACATCTGCGTTTGTTTATGATGCCTTTTAATCACCCTTTTAATTATGCATGTTAATTACAAAACCATTATTATTAATATTTAAGCAGTGACTGATGTGTTTGTAACGAATTAGTTTTTAATGGTGATTTTTTGTTACGTGATCAACCAGAGTGTAAAACAGAAATGGTATCTTAATTAGGAAACGAGACTAAATTACAAATTTCTCTCCAACTTTGTGTAATGTTTTACCTTTCTGCAAACAATGACAACTAATAAACTTTTTTCTCATCATCTCTAGAACCTTTGGCAACAGACTTGATTATTAAGTTTTTGACAAATGCATCTCTATCAAAGGACCGTGAGCAAACTACGTTTCCTCCGGTTACCATTTTGCCAAATGACAAGTTGGATTCTCCAGAATTTATTGAAGGTAATTTAAATTAACTGTCGTTTTGATTTTACAACAATTAGGAGTTGCCTGGTTAAAGTGCACTGGTTAATGTCAAATGTAATTAAATACAAATAGTTTTGGAACCTTGTTTTTATATTGTGGATGTTTCTTGTAGAAGTGAAAGAACCACTCCTTTCAGCCGATAACAAGAAAGAAACTGCCCTGAAACTTCTAGCGAACAAAGTTGCGGCGTTTTTGAAATGGGATTTGAACATTATTCAATCAAAGTATGCAAAACTTTTATAATAACTTTGATAATGAAGATGATATACTTTTTCGAGCGATGTTTGATTAATATTGTGGGCTGTCTTTTTTGGTAGATTGCCACTTACAATGCAGAATGCGTTGCTAAACAACTTGTTGCTTCAGTCTCTCGGCGGCGATAATTTTCGACTTCATCCTACGTATCATATGGAATGTTTAGCCGGTCCAATCGATGAATTGAGCGATCAGGCTTTTTTTTCTATAAATCTATTCCACCGATGGTAAGTACAAATTGACGAAATGTTCAGTTGACCGCTTCATGATTTTTGTACTGAAATTTTGTCATTTAGGTGTGCCCGCACCGTTTTATCAAACTCATTTACCACAAAACCACAGAAGACGCCCACGGTTTCTATGTAAGATAAAGACATATTTTAATTTACTAAAATTGCTAAATTGTAGTGCCTAATTTTCATCTTGTTTTTCACAAAATATGTATACTGCGTTTCAGACCGGAGAATCAAGATCCAACATTTGTTCCACCTGTTGTTATTGACAACTTGATTAAAATGGTACGCAATGTGGTAAACCTTTAAAATGGTTGAAGTTCTAAACATTTCTAGTTCTGAGCATGTTCAGAATGTTTCGTATAATTTTTTGCAGATTTACGACTGGCTGAGCGACTCCAAAATAATATTAGAGAAATGTTTAGATTTGAAAAAAGATATTCGAATTCCAAGTTTACATACATTCGGTATGACATTTCGGTAATTACTGTGCTTAAATATATAAGGTCCACGAGAAAAATTATACATTATTATTCTTTCCAGACACTCTCTCTGAGGATAAGCACGAGGTGACTTATTTTTGGGAAAATGGAACGCTCATAGAAAATAAGGAAATTATCTGCCAAGTAATAAGTGAACCTCGTTTAAACATCTTAATAGCGTGTAAACTTGTGATTTTGGTATTTCATATTTGTTCTCTGTTCTCCTAGACTGCTTACGACTTGGGCTGCTTGCATTTCTATCAACGAGAATATGCCCGTGCAGGAGATCTATTTTTTAAAGCTCATGAACTTTACGAACAGGTATATTTTAACCAGTGGCGGCTCGCTTATAGGTACTGTGGAACTGCAGCACCCCTAGATAAAATTTAATATAATGAGTTCGTTTTTCTGAGTCCTGAACAGTGACGGCTCCCGTAGAGGCACTGTGGAACCGCAACACCCCCTATTTCCACTTCGTATTATCGATAAAATTTAATATAAGACTCAATGAGTCCTTTTTTCTTTAATTATTTCTTTAAACTTGTACTATATATATGGAGTAGCCATCCCCCAATTTAATCAAAAATCTTTATGGAACTGTGCGCTTCACAGTTCCAGCGGCGTGGAGTTTGACTGATGAGCGCATGCGCACGTAGGAAGCTGCACGCTTGGCTGCGAGGGAGAGAGAGCACTTTCGCTCCCGCAGTGCCGACCGTTTGACTGTTGTGCGAGTGCGCACAACATTTTTTGTAGCAGCACCGCCACTAATTTTGACTACGAGCCGCCACTGATTTTAACCAAAGTTCTTGGCCTTGTGCAAAATAATCTAGGCTTGTCTAATTTTAATGATTTCTCCATCCAGACCCCCAATCCAGTTTTTTGTATCATTGATTATAATACTTTAAAAGGATATTGCATAGCCCTTGGTGGAATTCTTCATAAGCCTATAATTTCTACCAAAACCACTTTAATCGAACGGTTACAAGCTTCATGCAGGAATAATTACAAGGTAATAATACCTTTGACAAATAATGAGAGACAATCGTTCATGAGAATGTGCTGGAGTGAATCCTGTTAATATATTTCCTTTCCATTTGTTCTTAGAATATTATTGACATCATGATGGAAGATAACGTAAAATGTGAAATACCATTGGTTTACAGAGAGCAAATCGCAACAAATCTATCTGCGAATTGTGAAGCTGAACCAAGGCACGTACATTTGTCTATGAAATAGATCCTGAAACATCAGTTTATAGTAAATTTTATAGTAAAAATTATAGTAAATATTAAAACAACGAAGCAGTAATACCAGATAAATTCAGTATGTGGTAGTTCAATTTTGAAAAGTACAGTGGAACCTCGCTTAACGAGCACCTCGCATAACGAGCAATATGAATTGTAAAAAAATGACTCGCTTAACGAGTGACGTGGATAGGGGAATCCCCGAATTGTGCGATGGAACTTTTCGTGCCATTGGTACATCAGTCTGTGTTTCGCATTACGAGTAAGACTCTGGAACAAATTATGCTCGTTATGCGAGGCTCCACTGTACGATTGTTTAGTTATTCATTACTGGCATGATCAACCAGGTAGCAGCCTTCTTTCCCGGCGGGTGCACGAGGCACCCTAGCCGGGAGAGGCTTTCGTCAGACGTTCAGTCTTCCAGGCAAAGTCAACTTGCCGCCATCGGTTATTTCATTGAAAGAAAACCGAACTTTTCTCCCTTCTTTATTTCTCCTCTAGTTTAGAGCTTCAGTTTCAAGTTTGCACCTTGAACGTAGTTCGATGGGTAATGTTAGGCCGACCGATTGCCCACGACTATGTGTCTGCGTTGTTGGCTTGTGGAGAAATTGGAGCAAAGTTCTTGCACGATGCGGTGGAGAGGGTCTACTCTCATTTGAATCGAGCCCAACAGAAAGATTTGGCCAACTTCTTAAGGTCGGCATTAAATTAATCCCAAAGTAATGTGATTTGAAAATTGCAACCAAAATCTTTTTGACGAGTTTGTAATTTTCATTCTTCCTCTAGATATATATGCAAAGCAACGTACACGATTAATCCTTTGATCAGCAAAATTTTGAACGAACTTCGAATGTTTGGCACTGCGTTGTGTCCAGTCGAAGTGTCGGAAAAACCAAAGTTAAATCTGACAATTCCAAAGCGAGATTTCTCAGGTAGTTTGTTAATTTAATACCATCGAATGCCCTTTGATTTACCACAACATTAAACGATGAGTTCAAATCTGTTTTGCAGGACATCCTTTGCTAATGTTGGGTGAAATTGAAACCCAAATAATAAGCACTTACGACCCGCAGACGCTTTGGGAACTAATACCAAGATTTCATGCGGTTGGGTCAAGGAGAGCTTCGTGGTTAATCACGAAAAGAGTACGTAAATGTAAACGGTTGAACGTTGCAATGGGACGTTTATAATAAATACATATTTATTGTTATTTTCAGTGGGAATTGTCCAATCCAATGCATAGCCTAATATTGGAGCTTCCACCGGGCTACGTCCAAGAAGCAACGTATATTTTGCTCGCGAAAGTGTGGGAACTTACCAAGCTCAAGGTATGATGACGAAACTTATGAGATACTTGGTTGCGATTTGATACCAATTGCCAGACTTGTTTAACCGATTCAGAGTTATCGAGAGGCCCGTCGAATTCTCGAAGCGGTCGAACGTGAAGTCAGCGACAAGTCCTTCAATTTATTACAACTGATTCGCTGGGAAATTCTTCTTTTGGATCTGATGCACGTCCGCTCGCTGTCGTTGGCCCGACCACCGTCTGAAACTTGGATTCAGGAACTCATTATGTTAGCTAAGGCGTGCCTAACGCTTTGCTTGCAAGAAATAGGTGAGACTATATGAGTGATTCCGATCCAAATTCATTTGAGCCAAGTTTGAACCATTTTTTTGTTATTTGAAAGATTTGCTCCCACGGGCAGATATCGTAGAGGAGTGTGCTCTATTCCTTTTGCACAACCAGCAGTGGGATTATTTGACAACTTTGGCTATAAACAGGGGAAGCTGCTTGGAGGTATAATTTTAAGGCGATTTGAAAATGGGCCAGTTGTTTCCTAAATGTTGAAATGTATCGATTGTTTTTTTTCAGTTTCCAGTAATTCTTGCTCGAGCGTGTAATGAAATCAGGGCTAACAAAAGCGCGAGGAAAGCTGCACGAGAGCTGTGGGATGTAGGTGAGCAATAAAGACGTTTTTCTACTTAATAAGAGTAACTTTTACCATCTCCTGATCTAAAAAAATAAGGAGTAGTGGCGGCTCATGTCTAGGCACTGTGGAACTGCAGCACCCCCTATTTCCAGTTCATATTACCGATAAAATTCAATATAATGACTCAACGAGTCCTTTTTTATTTCTTTCAACTTGTACTATATATAACTAGTAGCCCTCACCCACTGGGGGATCCCCAGTTTATACAAAAATCTTTGTATGGAACTGTGTGCTTCACAGTTCCAGCGGCGTGGAGTTTGACTGTTGTGCACATGCCCACATTCAGAAAGCTGCACGCGAGGCTGCGAGGAAGAGAGAGCACTGTCGCTCCCACAGTGCCGACCGTTTGACTGTTGTGCACATGCCCACGTTGGAAGCTGTATGCAAGGTTGCGAGGGAGAGAGAGCACTGTTGCTCCCACAGTGCCGACCGTTTGACTGCTGTGCGCATGTCCACATTGGAAGCTTGCGAGGGAGAGAGAGCACTGTCGCTGCCACAGTGCCGACCGTTTGACTGTTGTGTGCATGCCCACATTGGAATCTGCACGCAAGGTTGC
Organism: Ophyiulus pilosus; assembly: GCA_033995625.1. Taxonomy (NCBI): domain Eukaryota; kingdom Metazoa; phylum Arthropoda; class Diplopoda; order Julida; family Julidae; genus Ophyiulus; species Ophyiulus pilosus. The sequence continues at coordinate 2,993 of JAUJYV010002463.1, read as the reverse complement.
GTTAGAGAGAGAACACTGACGTTTCCACAGTGCCGACTGTTTGACTGTTGTGTGCATGCCTACATTGGAAGCTTCATGCGAGGTTGTGAGGGAGAGAGAGCACTGTCGCTCCCACAGTGCCGACCGTTTGACTGTTGTGTGGATGCCCACATTGGAAGCTGCACGCGAGGTTGCAAGGGAGAGAGAACACTGTTACTCCCACAGTGCCGACCGTTTGACTGTTGTGTGCATGCCCACATTGGAAGCTGCACGCGAGGGAAGGAGAGCACTGTCGCTCCCACAGTGCCGACCGTTAGATTTTTGTGCAATGCGCACAAAATTTTCCGGAGCAGCACCCCCACTAATTTTGACTACGAGCCGTCACTGATAAGGAGAATCATTTACTGGCACACACACGAGATGGAATCACATTCAGAGGACTAATCAGAATTTTTACATTAAGTGTTGCCACTCTTTGCCACAAGTCTCGGGCAACAAAAGCGGAGCGTGGGAGGGATGCCGACGTTGGTTCAGCGCGAAGTGCCTTACGTCATTATGCCAAGGTGAAGCGCTGTTTTTTTCTGTTGTTAAACTGCTCGATAGAACATTTCAACTTACCCGGATTTCATTTCTATTTTCCAGAACTCATTTTAATCGATACTGCATCAAAATTAAGGCATGGGGATTTTGAAATTGTTTGCACATCCAAAATAATATTGCTCGTTTTGGTAAATTTATCAACATGATTTTTTTGTAGGATTCAACGATTCTCGCCATTTTAATCGCCTTGATTTCAAAAATTCATAATATTTTGAAGGTAGGCAGACCAAAGGATTCTGAATTTATTATTTTGTTTGGCAACGAGGTAAAATAATTAAGATGATTATAAGTTGCTTTTTTAATTGTAGGATGATTCAAATAATAACATTACAATTGAAAATGCATCAGTGTGGCCGTCTGTGATCAGCAAGTGAGTCTCGGTTAAAATTTATTTGGCAGTTGTTACAATTTTAACTCACGTTTCTGCGTTTATTTAGTTCCACGTCTTTCGGGATCAGACTCGTACAAGAGTCTCTCGCACTTATCCTCAACCATGCCTTAAGTTTATATCCAACGTCGTTAGCGTGGCTGAAGGCAAAGGCGGACCTTAACTACGGTTCGTACTCGCTGTCGTCTAGAAACGAAAAACTTAAGTGAGCGTGAAGGACAGTGAGCTCCAAACAAATAATGGGTTTGCTTTTTCAGTGATGGGTCATCATGCTGATGCTCTTCATTATTACCTGGAGGGAGCTGTGCTTTCGAGCGATTACTTTACCAGTCCAACTTCACGCTTTGTTTTGGATGAAAATGGTCTTAGGCGGGCCATACGCTCTTGTTCCCAACTTCAGTGCCATACGCAGGCGGCTATTCTCTGTCAGTTTTTAGACGAGGTCGATTATGTAACAGCATTCAAATGTCTTCAAGAAAAAACTGGGCAAGATTCAATGGATTCCTACTACAACTGCATTTGGGATCTCAGCATGCTCGAATTTCTTGTCAGTATCCTTTTGTTTTGCAACGAGCACCGAGCTGGGTGGGCTCGATGCTGGCCTTTTGGAATCGAGAGACGTGAGCAGTGGCGGCTCGTAGCTAAAATTATTGGGGGCTCCAGAAAATGTTTAGCCTTTGTTTTAAAATTGTGTACAACGGTCAAACGGTCGGCACTGTGGGAGCGACAGTGCTCTCTCTCTCTCCCTCGCAACCTCGCGTGCAGCTTCCAATGTGGGCATGCGCACAATAGTCAAACGGTCGGCGCTGTGGGAGCGACAGTGCTCTCTCTCCCTCGCAACCTCACGTGCAGCTGCCAATGTGGGTAAGCACACAACAGTCAGACGGTCGGCACTGTGGGATCGACAGTGCTCTCTCCCTTGCAACCTCTCGTGCAGCTTCCGATGTGGGCATGCACACAACAGTCAAACGGTCGGCACTGTGGGAACGACAGCGCTCTCTCTCTCCCTCGCAACCTCGCGTGCAGCTTCCAATGTGGGCATGCGTACAACAGTCAAAAGGTCGGCACTGTGGGAGCGACAGTGCTCTCTCTCCCTCGCAACCTCGTGTGCAGCTTCCAATGTGGGCATGCGCACAACAGTCAAACTCCACGCCGCTGGAACTGTGAAGCGTGCAGTACCATACAAAGATTTTTGTATAAACTGGGGGATGACTACTGGTTATATATTAGTAAAAGTTTAAAGAAGTAATTAAAGAAAAAAAGACTCATTATATTAAATGGTATCGGTAATATGAAGTGGAAATAGGGGGTGCTATGTCATGTTTGAAGTACAACACACCAAATTTGGATATTTTGCCATTCTTCTGCGTATTTCTTTAACCGCATCTCCACAGATATTCACACCAAAAGAGGAGAATTAAGCAAGAAAGAGTTGGCCGTAAGCTGCTTTAAATTATTGGCATTTACAAGCATGTCCGTGTGCGTTCCTTTACTTTTATGTAATAATTCTTTAAATTTCCTGCCGTTTCAGTTGAAATATATCGGTCAGCTAGAACTGAATGCCAACAATAACATCGACATCCAACGGGAAGCAACCAATATCAGAAAAAGCCGGTTCATGAGGGCTATGGTAAAACAATTCTTTTAAATATTATGTAAATAAAGCAAGTCGATTTTTATAATTGGGATGAAGGATGAATATTGTGTAATACATTTTGTGATCTTTGTTTATGGTGAAAATTAATTTTGCAAAATTAGCAGTTTGTTTGTCAGTGCGCATTAATCAGGGTACCCCAGACCTGGAAAGACCTGGAAAAGTCAGGGGAAAATGTATTATTTGGGAAAAAGTCAGGGAAATTGAATACATTAAATACTGTTGAACTTTTAAACAGTGAATTTGCTCGACTTTGGACACCATATGGTCAGAATGAGGGCCGAAGTAATTAGTCTTAATAGGATATTTACTAGTGATGGCAATTTTCGCATCTGGATGTTTGATCTATAATATCGGCCCTTTTTCAACTTT
>JAUJYV010002462.1:0-12533 GCA_033995625.1 Ophyiulus pilosus | reverse complement strand
TTAATTTTCCCTTTGTCTTTAAGGAGGTTAAAGAGTGGAGGTGTCATTGTGATGATAACATTCTTCCTACTCTTGTTCCAACATTCTCTGTGATGCAGCACTTCCATGTGTTCCTCGATTCTTCCATCAACGATCTGCCTTAAAGCTGAATTTCCCGACTCAATGAGCCTCAAGATTTCGTCATCCCTGATTTCTGCATCTACACCAGTTATGACCACAGCCGGTTTTCGCTGGACGGTGTCAGAAATTTTTATGTCAGCACACCTCCCGAGCTCGACATTTAGGATTTGTAACTGCTCCTGCGTGTTGCACTCCAACAGAAGGCCGCCGGTTTTAGTTGTCTGCACTGATTTCAAGCCACCCACTTCCGAAAGCATAATCCGGTCTTGTAAGCTGGTCTACAGTTTATGGACATCCTTCTGTTCTTCGTTCGTTCCGTGCACAATTTTTAGAAGTCGAGGGTCCTTCTTATTGACTACGTGCCCACTATCATATGTGGGTACTTGGGTTTTTCCACTAGAACTTTTAGCCTTTCCAGTGGGAATAGGCCTCTTTTTGGCCATTGCAGAGTAAGTTACTTGTGGAGGTACTTCTCTGACTGTGTTATCATGCCCGCCGACATGTTTGCTTTTATTATCCCTGTCCTTCATTTCTGAGATCATTTTTTCCAGGATCATATTACGCACGATAAGCTGACTGTTCTGTTGGCTTATCATATCACAGGCAGTTCTTTCCGTGAATTGGTCACCCTTTGTAAAGGAGATTTTACTGTGCGCCTCCCTACTGGTGGCCTCTTTGATTTGTTCTACCCAAGATTGGGGGTTCAGAAGGGATCCCATTCTTCGAGTTTATCTTCAACTCTACCCAACACGTCTAGCACAATATGGCCGGGAGCGTGGTTTTGGCTTGCCTCGGCCCGTTTCCTCTTTTTTGACGATGTTTCTTCGCCTGGTACCTCTTCCTCATCGTCTTCGCCTCTGTCTTCTACGTGGATTGCCGAATAATCGGTTCCACCCTCCTGTTCAAATCTTTTAGGACTATGTCAGTGGCCCTTTTGATTTGAATAGCATACAGCTTTTTTATGCTCCGGGTCTCTCTTGGACCCATGTCGTCTCTGACACACTCATCGATACCAGGAAACCTCGCCATCATCACCTTCTTATTTTAAGCTCAGCGTGTTCTTGACTGACTTTATATAGGTTAAAATCGGCTGGAGTCTGCCGTTTTGCAGCCATGATACTGCTAGGAAAACCAGGAGACAAAGCTACCTTCAGGAAAATAACTGGGTCGAAACCAGTTCCTTAAAACAGTAAAATGATAAAACGCCTTTTCTTTAAAACAGTAAAATGCCTTAAAGTAAAAAAATTTTAGTAGAAGCCACAAAAAAATTTAAAACCGTAAAACGATGAAAACCGTAAAATCGATTAAAAGAGAAAAATCAGGTCCTCTATCTACTTCCTCACCCACTCAGGGCAAGAGGCTTATACAAGTTTTATTTACAGCAATAATTTATTATTTTCGCAGTTAAATGATGGTTTTTGGGGCTAACCAACAATTTTTGGTAAAAATCATTCAATATGCTTCAAATGGAACCAATTGAAGTTAAAAAGCGCACTGCCATGATTAGAAGCAGCTGCTTTTCTTTTCAACATGTGCCTACCGTGCAGTTGGTTGTTTTTGGGAAACATACTGCAATAATTAAAAACTTTTTAATTGAAAATTATAAAGAGTGTAGTCCAATCACAACCACTTGGGACACGGAGTTGTTCCTTCATTTATCAGCTATGGACATTGAAGAAAAGCTGCAAGTAAAATGCTTCCCAAAAGTGGACAAAAGGTAAGTTTTTTTAAGTTTTTTTATTTTTATTATTATTATTTTTTTATTTTTTTAATTTGTTATTATTTTTTTTTAAATTTTTTTACAATGTTTTCAGAAGGAGAAAATGAAAATGAAGAATTGAAATTGAATTTTTTTTTGTCATTGCATTCTTGATATTCATAAAATGTGTTGGTTGTTTATTGTTGATGAAATTCAATAAATGTTTTTTGTGTGGCTTTTTTTGTATGTTTGTTATTTAATTGAGACAGAATTGGCTTTTCTTATACTACTGCTGATTTCCTCTCTGCTCAGCATGTGATGGCAATCAAACGCACTATCAGATGAATGGATGGGGTAGTTGAGCCCACCGCCACTTATACGAACATACTACATGCTAAAATTACCCAAAAATGTTAAAATTGGTTTCCTCGATATTCCAGTTAGGCCTTTTATACCAAACCCTACTAGGTGCTTTGGTAGTCAGAGATTTGGCCATGCCAAGCTGGTGTGGTGTAAATCACAGGCCCTTTGTGGCCAATGTGGAAAACCTGCCCACCATGCTGATAGTAAAAGCGAGCCCACACGTGTCAACTGTAAAGGGGCACATGCCGTGTGGTCTCGTGATTGCCCAAGATACTGGGAAGAAAAGAGTATTATCGGAGCTAAATGTGAAGGAGAGTATCCCTCTCGCTGAATCACGAAAAGATTCTAATCCTCCACACCAACCAGTTTCAATAAATCGGTACCTCATGACACACACAGTATCCATATGCTATGCTTGAGACAGTTGGGAGCTATATTCCCCTATGGTGGCACCACTTTGGAAACCCACCCCTACTGTCTCAACAGTCCACTAGACCTGGCTCCCCTACTCCACCACTGGTGAGCCATTCCCAACCCCTCTTGTCCAACTATCTCCCTCCTTAGCCCTGCATCCATGCTATCTTATCCCAACCATCCCAATCATTGGCCTTAACCCTCCATCCCCCAAATGGAGGAACACCACCGCCCCCATCAAGCCCCTAGCCCAACTGTCACTGATAGTTGGCAGGTTACACAGAGTCAGAAGGCAAAGCCTGCCATCCCTCACTACCAGTACATCCCTAGTAGACAACTGCAGCGGTGCCAGAGGTGCTTCCTCCGGATCCACGTTCAGCGTGGAACCGATGGATGCCGAGGCATCTGACCCTAGTGCTTTACTCCAACCTTGCATTCTCATAAATCTGCTAAGCCAACGGTAGAGCATTGGGATAAGGACAAGCCTGGTGCTGGCAGGTGCTCTGCCAAGTAGCTTGTCTGACTCTCTACGCACCCAATGGAACTATTGTGGTGTGCGCAGTAATTCCCCAGAACTGTGTTATTTATTTACTCAACACCAACCTGCTTGGTTGGCTCTCCAAGAGCCCTTTAACTAGAGAGCACTCCCTACTCACTACGTGGTTTTACACCTTGTAGCCCAGCTACCAAAAATCTATTTTTTACTGGGGGACTTTAATGCAGATAATCCCTTGGGGGAGCCAACATCGTGACTCACGGGGAGCAGTCATGGAACTGTCCTTGCTTCCTCAGACCTAGATATCTTGAACAATGGCCTCCCTACATATTTCAATGCTGCCTTAGGGTCCTTCTTGCATATTTTTCTGTCCTTCTGTTCTGAATGTCTTCTTCCTCTGCTGATCACTTCCTCATCCATATTACTTGGACACCTCCAAGCCAACCTCTTCTTTGTCTTCAGTGGTGGATTACTTCCAGAGCCGATTGGCCTACATTTGCGAGCCCTTGTTTAACATCCATCTAAAATCTTGATCACCTGGATATATCTTGATGGACACAGATGGGGCTGTTGAACAATTCAATGCTGGTGTTGTTGGAGCTGCATCCTTAACTATTTCCCATACTTCCTCCAATCCACCTCAATACCCTAAACCTTGGTGGAACCAAGAATGCCGGAAACAACGAGCTGCTCAGCAATGTGCTCGAGCAATATTTTCTAATCATTCAACTGTCACAAATCTAACCGTCTTTAAGTGTGCACAGGCACTTGCTCGTAGCATCCATCAACAGAGGCAAATAGTCTTGGCAAACTTCTTTCTTCACTAACCTTCTGCACTCCGCCCAGATTGTTGTGGGAGAGTACATAAGGTGCGGGGATCGTATCACCCCCTACCATCCATATTTTGCAAAAGGGCGGCAGAGAGGTTTCCCAAATTGCAGACATCTGCAATACCCTTTGGGTAATTCTTCTCATACTGCTCTAGCTGTGCGCATTACACTCCGCCCTTCCGTCGCATAAAAGGCCAAGAGGAATAGAAACCACTGTTTCTCAGAACATCATCCTTCTGCCTATAATAGGCGTTTCACAAAAACCGAACTTCTTTCCGCTCTGTCCTGTTGCTCAGCTACATCCACTGATCCCGTCAACATTTATAATGCAATGCTCCACCGCATACCCCCGACCTACTTGACACCCTTCTCACCATATATAACCGTATCTGGGTGGAAGGTGTCTTCCCAAGGTTTCCGGAAGGGCAGGTCTCTGTATTCAGACTCGAAACATTTATACGGGAGGCTTTTATTCTGCGACAGCATACAATACGTGTTCTTTGACCTTGAAAAAGCATTTCATGCTACGTAGCGTTATGGAATCATGCATGACTTGCATCACTTAGGACTACGCGGGTAAAGTTCACCTTTCAGACATGTTTGTACAAGAAAATGGAGTGCCCCAGGGCTCTTTACTGAGCTGTACTCTGTTCATCATAAAATCAACAAAATTCAATTCAACTCAGTACCCTACAGTCAGCAAGTAAATGCCATATGGTAAGGGGGCGGTACCCAATTTTAGGAGAATGCTCCTACGTTAGTAACGACGTGGACATCATTGTTAGATTGTATTTCTACTAAATTAGGAGAATCGCCAGGTAGGCTATTCCATCGTCCTTGATCAAAGAATTTGAGTGATTATGTCTACTCCTAGAGTGGTCATTAGGCATTAATATATGGGAAACAAGATGTGAATTTGGAGAAAGATTAAAACATTTGAATAATCCCATAGATAATTTTTCGCGTCTGGACCTCAACGTGTCCCAATTTAGAGAGTGGAGCATTTCGGTCACACTCACAGAATGCTGATAACTGCCCTTAACAAATCTGGCTGCCCTATGCTGGACCATCTCTATATGATGAATATGAACCATTCTGTGAGGGTTCCAAACAGGTGCATAATATTCCAACATAGGACGAATAAGAGTTGCATAGCTAGTTTCCTTTACATTTTCTGCACATTCTAAACATAATCCCCTGCTTTATAGTAGGTGGGTTGTACGTAAATGACCTGCACATTATGGGTCGGTCAAGCCGCCTGGCTCATCTGCAGCATCAACTTCAATTAGCAGTGAACAAAGTCAGCTCATGGGCAGACTCCAATGGGTTGTTTTTCTGGCACTAAGAGCACCAAGTACAAGTACACTTTTGCAGATCGCATGGCTTCTTCCCTCCCCCTGAGATTCCACTGGATGGTAACATAAGCCCTTTCAAGCCCCTGGTCAAATTCTTGGGCATCTATACAGATGCTAAACTGTCTTTTTAACCCCATATCCGGCACTTAAAACCATGGGCACCAAAGACCTTCATTTGCTGAAGGTGTTATCTTCCTCTTTTATGGGAGCGAATCGCATAGCCCTCATGCGGATATACATGGCCACTTGTATTGACATTCATGTCAAATTGGACTATGAGTGCATTGTATACAATTCTGCTACTCCTTCATATTTAAAAGCTCTAAACTCAGTTCACCATCAGGCACTCCGAATCTGCACTGGGGCTTTCCGCACTTTGCCAGTGCCTAGCTTACATACCATAGCTCAACACCCTTGGCCTGCGTCGGGCTATGCTCTCGGCTTTGTACTGTACAGTGATCCTCCTGCCCACACACCCTAACTATCAATTGACCTTTCACCCCTCTAATGTGCAACTCTTTGCCAGCAGCTCCTCCATCATGCAGCCCATTGGGCTCCACTTCCATGCCCTATGCCAAACCAAAATGTTTCCCCCCGCATCTTCTGGCCAGTTCCCCGTGTAACCTTTACCGGCCTTCCATGGTCTCCCTTGGTCCCAACCTTAAAAATACAATCCCCCTTCACAATAGTTGCAGCTATACCACCATCACAAGCAGCAATGTGGCTTATCAGTTCCCGTCTTCATTGATGGTTCAAAGCACAGTGAATCTGTTGGCACTGGTCTCTTTACCATGGAAACTACAATTTCCTATCACCTGCCACCGTCACTTTCAGTATTTTCCGCTGAACTATATGCCACAGTCCAAGCGCATACTTTAATCCAGGACAGAATGCTTAAGGCTGCAATCATCATTAGCAACTCTCGGAGCTCCCCAGACAGCTTGGCCCTTCAATGCCATGGCACTAGCGATCCTCTCTGCTCTTGTTGCGAATTGCCAAACATTCCACTTCTGCTGGGTCCCTAGCCACTGTGACATACCCGGAAATGAACCTGCAGATTCTGCAGCCCCTTTGCCATCTGTCTGGGCTTTAATCCTGTGTTCTACCCTCATCCTGTCACATGTTCAGCCCTTAATGTTTTTGTTGTCCTGTGAAAATTAGGATGGGCCCCCTGTAAGGGCTAACTTAAGGCGTTCTTCAGAACTGGGGTCCAGCCAGTCTATCGTCCTTTCTGTCACCTGAATCAACTTGGAAACGGTTGTGCCCTTTTAAGCCTTAGTCGCTTTTAAGCCCTTAAAACCCAACCAACAACAACAGTGTAATGATCCTACAAGGAATGGAATAAACACATATGCTCAAGCCTGCAGGGAGACATTGAACGACTATTCTTGCAAAGGTTTCATTTTTGATAACAGGGGAAGTCAATGGGTGCTTGTGCAAATTAGATGTAAAGGATATTGTGAATGGCAAACTTCTACAATCCTTTGCAGATGAACATGAACTGTTCATTGGGAATTTACTGCCACATGTGTAGGGAAAGGAACATGGGGAAATGCAGTAGTTTACTCACTGGATTGCATACTGATAGATGCTATCTCTACGGGTAGAGTATGGGGAGAGATGGCATTTGACATCACGAACAGTGCCAAATATGACCCTTATATCCATATATGCACTATATTTGACCGACAATGGAACAGATTATGTTCCCAGAAATGTATTGTATTGACATTTAAAATATCTTAACTGCTTGTAGATGTCTGTAGATGTGTGTTTAGCCACACAAATAGTCTTAAGATAAGACTAAATCTTTAGTGTAAATGATTGTATGTCCAGCTATTGAAGAAAATCATGTCATATGTCTTAGGCCAAAACCTGTATATGATGTTAAAAAAAAGACAATGAAGAACATTTTCGTACTTACAGTGCATCAAAAACATTCGGTCCTCTGTGAAATAAAACTGGCTGGGAAAGTAAGTTGACAGTGACGCCTGCAATTTGGCCAGTGTTTAAAGCCTTTTTTGGCCAATTCTTGACATAGTAAGCGTGAGGAGTCTCCATTCTTTCCTAAAATTAGAAGAACATACATTTTTAATGGTTTTGCATGTGGGGCACCTTGGCTTACCATTAAGCTCGAAGGGGTAAATTTCATCACTTCTAACATAATGCTGATACATACAGGGTGAGGCATATGTCTGTGTTTCTCAAACAACTTTCTAATTCAAAGTTTTGCTCTAGCTGCTACGGTTTAGATTTTAAAATCTCATGCACCCTGAAAATGACGTGCAGTTCAATGTTTGATATTGTTTCTTGAGTCCTCAAATCACATCCTATTCAATGACGTAGTGAGCACATTTTACCTAGTGCCTGAGGTTTAAGGATATTTCAGAGGCACAGACTTATGCCCCACCCTGTATAATGGTTTGTTGGCTGGCGTTTACAAGTTTTTAAAAATGTGTATGATTTTTTACATTCATGTGAAGCTTTATACATTCTTAAGAAATTTAAGGATAACCTGTATACATTCTAAATTAGTGTAATGGTAATTTTGGGACACCCTGTATAGTGTATTATTCTTATTATATTATGGATATGTTTTTGACAGAATATATCAAGTGTGAATGTGGAAGTTTGAAGAATAAACGGTGAATTAATTGAATTTCGTATTTGTGGTAATTATTTAAGTATTTTACGATGCATTAAAACTCTTACAGGCCTGTTAATCTGTTTTATAACTTTAAAAATGCACATAAAATCAAAATTCACACAGGAAAGATATTTTCTTCACTGACGTTGAAGAATATCACCAAACATGCAGATTTGCGTTAATGTATCTTAAAAATTACCTTACAATGTTCCCGTTCTAATTGATACATGATGATGATGTAATTACACACACACCTGTTAATGCATCCCTTGTGTTCAGGAAAATTCAGGAAAATTCCTTTCCATGCAGGCCTGACGAGAGAGGGGAGGGAGGATTCTCCCAGGCCCAGGAATTCTGGGGGTCTGGAGAGCAGTAGCCCATCAGTACTAATACAGCCTATGCATGATGTCCAGTTGTCTTGAAAATATTTTTCTTATCCAAGGTATTGTCCTATGTGGTCACCCTTTGGAACTTTGGTGATATTGGCATACAGGTTACCTAACATGTGACTGCTAATTCAATTTCCAATAGGAGAAATTAGCCTGAGAAAATCTGTAGTATGACTATTTTCGCTACTATGTATGATCATCTTTATGGCATGATTATAGTGGAACCTCTATATTCTACAGATTCGATTACATTTTTATATAAAAAATTGGTCGAGATTTGGCACTTGAATGTTGGTTTAGTTAATCAAAATATACAATCAATTAATGAAAAGTCCTAAGCAAAAGCATTGCTAGTGAATTATCGGAATGGGGACAAAAAGACATGGATCGCCAGAATAAGAGTTTTACTCTTCACCTTCTGTTATCATTGCCCTCAGTAAAGGTAAAGTTTAGGTTAAATTTGTATTACGAATCAGATTTGGTCCTAGTAAAAAATTATGACAAGTAGGTCTTTTTTGCAGTAAAAGTGATATCTCTGTGATAAAATGCGACTTTTCTGCAATAAATATGCAATTTTTCTGAAACATGCAAGAGTGCAATTTTGCAACAGCAAAAGTATACATTTTTATGCCCCAACAATGCAGTTTTATGCCCGAAAACTAATTTTTCAGCAGGAAAAGCACATTTTTTTGCAACAAAACTGCACATTTTCTTCACTAAAATGCAGTTTTTATGTAGCTAAAGTGTAATTTTCATATCGAACTTTTAAAGAAATTTCCTCTTGTTCATAAATGACCTTTCAAAGTCACTGTCAAGCGATTCAAAACTTTTTGCAGATGATTCCAACGTTTATGACGAAGTGGATGAGGGCTGGGGTTTCTCACCCAACCTGCGGGGCGATCTCGTCGTACTGGCTTCCTGGTGCAATGAATGGCAGTTAAAATTAAATAAGGTGAAATGCATGGTGGTGCGTTTCTCTCGTAAACAGAAAACTTCCCAACCTGAGTACTTTCTGGATGGTGTTCAACTCGCTGTCGTTGATACTATCAAGTATTTGGGAGTTTATATTACCAAAAACCTCTCTTGGATTCACCATTTCTCAAAAATTGTTGGTGCAGCGAACCAACGCCTTAGATTCATTCAGCGCATATTTCGAGAATGTGTAGAAAATGTAAAGGAAACTAGCTACGCAACTCTGGTTCGTCCTTATGTTGGAATATTGTGCACCTGTGGAACCCTCACAGGATGGTTCATATTCAGGATATAGAGATGGTCCAGCATAGGGCAGCCAGATTTGTTAAGGGCAGTTATCAGGATTCTGCGAGTGTGACAGAAATGATCCACTCTCTAAACTGGGACACGTTGAGGTCCAGACGCAAAAAGTTATCTATGGGATTATTCAAACGTTTTAATCACACTCCAAATTCGCATCTTGTTTCTCATATATTGACGCCTAACGACCACTCTAGGAGTAGACATAATCACTCAAATTCTTTGACCGAGCTTCATGCCAAGATGGATGCTTACTATTGGTCCTTCTTTTTGCACGCGATTAGACGATGGAATAGCATACCTGGCGAGTCTCCTAATTTAGTTCAAATTCAGTCTAACAATGATGTCTAAGTCGCTACTGACGTAGGAGCATTCTCCTGAAATAGGGTGCGACACCCCTACCATATGGCATTTATTTGCTGACTGTATGGTACTGAGTTGAATTGAATTGAACAGAAGGTCCCCTCCTCTCGGGCATGAATGTTTCCTCCCGGACCAGGCCCTGGCTCTCGACGCCCCTGTTTCCATGTACCAAGACCATATGTAGTTTATGTCATGTCATTTTGGGGGAGGATTCAAAGTCTTGGGGTGAACTATTTTGTCCATATAATTACAATCGCCAGCTTGCAGAGACGAAAGTTGGCCCAGGTGAATTAGAAATTGCAGTTTTACATACGAAAAATCGCACTTTTAATGCAGAAAAATGGCGTTTTAACCTTAGAGAAACTGCGTTTCAACCTTAAACAAATTGCGTTTTATCTTTAAAAAATTGTCTTTTTACCTTACAAGAATTGCTTTTCTACCTTAGAAAATTCTAAAAACATATAATGCTAAAAACAATTCCATTTCTAGAGCGGAAAAATTACACTGTAAATGGAAAAGTGCAATTACCCTTTTATATTCTGGCGATTCGGGTTGAAATTTCTAAAATTTCTTCGATTTCGAGTGGGAAGGGAGGATCTAGCCCTATTATTCCCTTTCTCTCCCCCTTCCCCATATATACGGTTTGCCATGTACTTTCACAGTGTCAGTAAAAACTCCTTTTTTGCATATTGTATTTTCACAGATACGTATCTGTTATTTACACGTCTGGCTCAGAGCCATTCATTTTTCCATCTGCATGCTTTGATTCTGAAGTTCTATATGGGGACGGCCCTTACACGTATAACTGCAACTTAATCGGACGAACACGATTCGTTAAAGATATAATTAGTAATAAAGCATTTCATCTTTTGACTTGTCAATTAGCACAAGTACAATTGTGCTAATTGACAAGTCAAAAGATGAAATGCTTTATGTACTTGTGCTAATTGACTAGTCAAAAAATGAAATGCTTAATTTATTACTAATTATCTTTAACGAATCGTGTTCAGATGCAAGTGCGAATGTATAGGATAATCTACCTTTGATAAAATTATACATGGCGACGTACTACGCTTTGTCGCTACTTTACACAAGTAGCCGGGTAGCTCGAAACCTGAGTAATTTGAATTGCCTACTTTATTTACTTAAATATAATCATGCAAAAAATTAATTTCAGATACTGGCCGATTTCAGATACCGGTACTGAGTAAAATGACTGTTGGTTGGCTGGTCTGTTGTAGTTTAGAGGCCCAAAGACAGCTATAGCCATAGAGAGCTTAAACTATGTCAGGGATATATCCTCATATCCAGAAAAAAAGTATAAGTGAAAGAGAAAGTAGACGTGGCAAGAGCACGGTCGCGGCCGATGTAAAATGACTGTATTTGCTTGAACGATACAGAACATGTTTTAGTTTGTATTTTGTCACAAGGACATATTAAGTCACAATCTTTAAAAAATTCTTGGACTTAAGATTGAGGAGGCTACGGTGGAAAAAAATGAGAACTTCCGTTCAAAATTTTTCCAACCCAGCCCAAACAACTTGATAAATTCAGTCTCGATAATTACCTTCTTCCGTGTATCTTTATATCTAGTGTATCATCATTAGTTCAAATGTTGAAAATAAATTGCTTTATCACGTTAAACATATCGGCGCTTATCAAATTAATTCAATATGAGAAACATATGGCGAAGATGGTATTCAAATATACAATATAGGTCATGCACAATATGTTTGGCAAAAACATGTTTCTTTCCTTTCGGCTCACCTGCATTTGCTTCTGCTGTTGCTGATGGGTTTCGTGCCGCTGTAACAAATAAGCGATTTCGTCGTACAACTCGCGATTTAAATCCACGTCGTCGTAAGGCATTGCCATGGCTGTGCCGTCTGTCAGAATTACGAACGAAACAGAAAGAATAGATAGCAGAAAGAAGCTCGCCATTTTGACAATAACAGGGATGTATATCCGGCGGGAGAGTTAGGCTTACACCTTCGCGAAATTGAATGGGCACAACGACGATTTTACCGATGACGCAAATGCTCGCTTTTGTCAAGAAAGTGGGTAACGTCATAATAAAATGCATCGTACAATGTTCAGCATTTTATTGATCGACAAAAATACCTTATCACGCATGCGCCACGCATCAGATCATCAGGTTTTCGAAATTCAGGTTATATTATTATGCTCCTATGAATCTGATGCTAAATTATGAATTAAAGCACTCTGCAGGACAGAGGTGTAAAACCAATATGGCGGACTGGGTCTAAACATATTGGTCGAAAATGGAGGAGCGGTGCAAAAGACTATACTACATCCTCAGCTTAGTCAGCTAGACCTATGCGAAAAAGTTAATACTTATAGCAGGGTATACAGGTTTGTATGATTGTGGGAGGCTAAATAATTTGTTTTGAATTATTTAGTAAATAATATAACTGTTTACAATATTTACATCCCATGGTAAATGACCCTAATTACATAAAACATATATGAGACGTGTAATTTGTAAACAACATACAGTGATACCTCGAGATACGAGTTTAATTCGTTCCGTAACCTTGCTCGTATGTCAATTTGCTCGTATCTCA
>JAUJYV010002461.1:0-12535 GCA_033995625.1 Ophyiulus pilosus | reverse complement strand
TCCGTGGCTCCTCCCTTCCCCACGTTAACGTTAAGGTTAACGTTAAGGCGTTGGCTGGCTCAAACTCTCTAATCTCTATTAACTCCATACGTGGACATTAAACGGCATATAGGGATAGGGCCAGACGTGTGTTCGGACCTATAATGGACACAATTTCTTGTAGATTATTAAGTTTTAGCGAGTGCGGTGTAATTGTCAGTAATTTTGTTACAAATATTTGTAAATTTTGTGTGAATTTGTAGAAATTTTACACGGAATATATTTCAGAAAAAATGCCGAAACTTATTTTGCACGGTCACGAGCTGAGCGCTCCGTGTCGGTTCGTAATGTTAGTGGCCAAGATTCTGGGTTTGGATATTGAGTTAAAGATTCTCAATTTTCTACAAGGAGAACATAAATCGGAGGGATTCACCAAGGTAAGATTCGATCGGATTCAAAAAAAATCCTTCCGCATTCACGGAATTATAAAAGATTTGACTCCATTTTTAGATGAATCCGGCGCAGACTTTTCCAACTCTGGAAGACAACGGATATTTCATATGGGAAAGGTAAGTCAGTTATCGTCCGTCAAACTTCCCGTTACCTTAAAGCCGACCGTTGACCGTTGTTCATTTTCAGTCGCGCGACGGCGACTTATTTGATCGAGAAGTACGGAGGCAACGACAACAAACTTTACCCCAAGGATGTGAACGCGAGGTCCTCGGTGGACAACATGCTCTTCTACGATGACAGCACCCTCTATGCGAAGGCCGGAGATTTCTTCGTGAGTGTTATTCCATCAGTCTTTTGAAAATGACTGATGACTAGTCCTACAATCATTTCTTCGGTAGCCATCAGTCACTTTTAGCCGTTCGATCTGTGTCTGCAGAGGGCATCAGTCTTTTTCAAATCTCTTGTCCTCCATCTTGGTAATCCTCTTCAGTGGCCATCAGTCCTTCTAGCCTTTTATCCTCAATGTTCATCAGTCATTTTAGACCTCTTGTCATCGATCTTGATATATCCCTCTTCATTGACCATCAGTCCTTTTTAATCTTGATATCCTCATGTCCATCAGTCACTCTCCACCTCTTGTCCTTCATCGCCGTTGTCCCTCTTCATTAGCTATCAGTCATTCCTAACCTCTTGAAATCTCTTGAAATCTCTTTTAAGAGTCCTCCATGTCCATCAGTCATTCTCAACCTCGTGTTCTCCACCTTTGCAGTCCTTCCTCCGTGTCCATCAGTCCTTTTCAGCCTTTAATCCTCAGTGTCCACCAGTCAGTCATTCTCAACCTCTTGTCCTTCCTCCATGTCTATCAGTCCTTTTAAACCTCCGTATTCGACATCAGTCAGTCATTGTGAACGTCGTCCTTGCAGTACCCCCGCATCTACTTCGCCCAGCCCGCCGACGCGGCCAAAGAGGAAGCCATGAGGGCAAAGTTCGCCGGCCTGGAGCGCATTCTGGAACGGCAGGCGTATTCCGCCGGAAGTCACCTGACCATATCCGACATCAACCTCATGTGCTGCACCCTGGCGTTAACGGACATCTGCTCCTACGACATGTCCAAATTCCCGCGCATCAAGAGTTACATGGACAAGTGCAAGAAGGAGATTCCGTTCTACGAGGAGGTCACCAAGGCCGGAAGACAGAAGCAGGTGGACATCTTCAAATCTGGAAAACCCATCGTCTGAAAACGGAAACTTCGGTAGGTTAACTTAACGGATCTCACTTTCGCCCAATCCGCAATTACTTAAAACTCTCGTTAGACGTAACGGCTTTTGTATATGGCTTTATGAGCAATTTTCCTGTATTTATTTGGTTCTGGATATTTTCCCTGAATGTCCGCAAATTTTCCTGGATATTTGGACATGTTTTCTGGATATCCGGAAACTTTTTCCCGGATATTTAGATATGTTTTCTGTATGTCTGCAAATTTTCCTGAATATCTGGAAATTCTTCCTGGATTTTGGACGTGTTTTCTGGATATCCGGAAATTTTTCCCGGATTACGCACATTTTCCTGGATGTCTGGAAATGCTTTCTGAATTTCATCAAAATTGCAGGGCTTTAGCAGAAATTTCCAGAATATTTCCTAAATTTGTAGCACTGAACAAACATTCTTCTTAGAAATCCCAAAATTTGTTAAGTCCTATCTATATTTCCCATAATTTTTCATTGTTTTCCTACAATTTCCTCAATATTTTATGATAATTATCTGGTTTCCCTAAAAATATCCCCGAAATTTCTTATATCTTCCCTAAAATTTACTACGTTTATCCCAAATATTCAATATTTCTAATTTTCTGTAAATTCTGTTAGTTTTTAGATCCAAAATCTCCTTGATTCTCCAAAAATCTCCTTAATTTTAGCAGAAATTTCCTGAATTTTCCCCAAATTTGTAGTACTAAACAATTCTTCTAAGAAATAAGGATTTCCCGATGAATTTCCCTGTGTTTTTGCCAAAATGTCAAGAATTTTTCATAAAATTTCCTGGATTCTCTAAAACATGTTATATTTTCCCAAAAATGTCCAAGATTCCCCAAAAATCGTACATATTTCACTAAAAATTCTCCACAACTTTCATTATTTCTCACATAACCTCTCACCACGCGTAGTTCTTCCACTTTAACGGCCCGTTAAACCGCACCAATTTTCACTAAAAATGTAGCCACACGACACGATGAAATTTCAAAACTTTTATTTAATTATGCTTCAAACTTTTGCACCAAAACAAAATAAATTTCAGATCAAATTCAGCGTAATTTTGTGTCTTCCGCTTTATAACCGCGCTGTGTCGGCATTAGCCACGAACCAATCCACGGTTTCCTTAATCGCTGAAAGAAACGACAAAAAGGGGATGAAATTTAGGCGAATTTCTTAAGAAATTTATAGAAATTTCTCAATTGTACCTTGCTTTACGGGAGTGAATTTAAAGCCCGGCAAATATGTGCGAAGTTTGGCATTACTCGCCGTCTTCTTGTGTTGACCGTCAGATCTCGTTGTATCGTACTTGCAAATTTCGGTTAAGTTCTATATAAGAAATTCTTGGAAATTTACCACAATTTTCATAGAAAACTTCTGAGGCGTGTAGGTTTTTCCAATTAACTATTAACATTTAGGAATGTACTAAAAATTCAGCGTTCGAGGCCATGTTTTTCTCAAAATTTCACCTATCATTAATTTCTCAAAAATTTACAGAAATTTCTTAAAAACCTTATAAAAATTCCTGAATTTGCGTAAATTTTGCAAAGGATACGACAACTTCTCCTTTGAAGTCGAATGCCTCGACGACTAACTCGGCGGCTTCCTTGATCGTGATTTCGGCGCTTTCGTCGACTGAAAATCACGAAATTTTTAAATTAAAACCGTAGTTTAATTTATGATAAATGTGTTTTCTGAATTTGTAATTGACCTGATAGAATGATGGGTTCAACTTCCTCGTAGTTCCTCAAAGCCCAAACGATGAGTTTTCCCAAATCTAAAGAGTAAATGAATTGGCGCAACGCACTTCCCGTTCCCCAAATGGTCAGCGGAGTTCCGTCACCTAACAAAAACAAATTCTAGATTAACAACAATAACAAACGTTAGTTTAAAACGTCGGTCTTCAAATATTTAAAACTTAACGAGACTTTCAGAACAATGTTTTCTACTATTTCAACTAGAAATTATACTTTAAACTTAGCGATCTTTAAAACCGAACAAAACATTGGCGTATTTTCAAAACTTTCAGAGTATAATTAGATTGAAAAATTTCTTTGACATTTGACACAAAACCACCAAACTTTTTCTCACGTTTTGCGACGTACGTCTTGTGAATAAGTCCCGGCAATACGTGACCGTCTTCCAAACTAAAGTTATCGAACGGTCCGTAAACATTGGTTGGTACAACCGAAGTAAAGTTCCTTCCGTGCTGAACTTTGTAAGCGTGGTTTTGGACGTCGATTAACCTTTTTGCGTACGAATAACCAAAGTTGGAACTGTGCGGAGGACCGTTGTGAACCTGAAAAAATACTTGACGGTCAGTCACTAATGTGACTTAAGTTTAACGACCGATTAAACGAGAATCTGATGCTTTACCATTGTTTCGTCTATGGGATAAGTGGTTTTATCAGGGAAAATACATGTTGACAAACAGGAAACTACTTTTTGAACACCCGTTTCGAAACTGGTGTGAAGCACGTTGTCGTTGATTTTAATGTTTGTCCTCTGAAACAACAAAAACACATTAAAATTAACAAAAACAACTTAAAAACACGTAAAAATGCAATAAAAAGTCGTGTTAACTAACGACTTTTTTTTAACAAGATTTCAATCAATATTTTCTTATCTGCAGTTGATTCAACAAATCAAAATTACAAACCATAACACTAAATTAACAAAACAGACACCTAGAAAAAAAATATTTGAGTATATTTTGGCGTTTTTTAACTTTTAAATTTTTAATTAATACATTCATTAGCGTATGGGACATGGTTAATCATGATTCCCAAAATGGCGGCGCCGTTCACGTGCATCGCTCAATCTGGTATCACTTATTCCCTATAGAAACCTCATCATATTTCCATTTTGACTTCCAAGATGGACGAACATGTTCCAAACAAATTTGTTTTATTTGGGGAATATATATTAAAATTTAACTGCTAAAACACGTCTATTTCCACATACTTTCTCTTGCCCTTGTATCATTCTCTAGTAATACAGTACAAGTACTTTCTACGCACTAATACATTGATTTTAAGTGTGTTAACGACTCTCAATATGGCGGTCCAGCTCACGTGCACCGCTCAAACCGGCATCAGTTATTTGCTATATAAACCGTCACCAAAGTTCCATTTTGGCTTCCAAGATGGACGAACACGTTCCAAAGAAGTTCAGTTAACAATTTGGTGGCAAAA
This sequence comes from Ophyiulus pilosus, assembly GCA_033995625.1. Taxonomy (NCBI): domain Eukaryota; kingdom Metazoa; phylum Arthropoda; class Diplopoda; order Julida; family Julidae; genus Ophyiulus; species Ophyiulus pilosus. The sequence continues at coordinate 7,662 of JAUJYV010002461.1, read as the reverse complement.
TACCGAATATTTAGCTATTAAAATCAGCTTTTCAGATGCCAAAACAAGTCTTAAAACCTAGCTAAGACTCCGTACAACACTTACCAAAAAATCCAGATTGAAATGAAGATTTCTGAATAATCCACCGACCATCGCAGCGAGATGCACAACATGCGTAGGTTTGTATTTATCAAAAAGTGCTTTAGTTGCATTTAAATCGCTATAAAATGGGTAAAATCAAATTAAAACACGTAAAAACCAGAACTAAAACAAGAGCGAGATGTCTTACGTTAAATCTGCCTCCTTCGAGGACGTGAAAATCCACTTTTCGCCCGGTCTATTCTCATTTTCAACGACCTTCTTAATGGCTTGTCCCACCATTCCAGTACCACCAGTAACGAGTACAGTAAAGTTTGTAGATGCCATATTTGAATATATTCAAAGGTAAAGTAGGCAAAAAACAATAGACGTAGTATTTGTACGAGTCTAGGAGCACACCGCGATAAACCGGCGACGATGACAGGACTCCCAATGCTGGCAATACGTGGCCAAGTGCAAACACCTGTTATATACGTCAGTCCATTTGTATACATCCAAAAAATGCCAGTTTTATTAATATAAATTTAAATTTAGGTGAAGGTTAGCCTTGTGGTGACACTACTACACAGCTTTATGTCGATACTGCAATTCAACACGTTTACGTTTGTCCCACCTGGAGACAATAGGCCTCGTCACACGGTCCCATTGTTGTTGCTTAGCAACAGCACTTTTTGGCAGCTATTTTGAATGAGAAATTCATTTATTAAGCGATGAAAAGTGAGAAAAAGTGCTTTCTCACCATGACTGGCGACGTCGAGTCGTTTCCTCGTTTAGCTACTGAAAAATACGCTTTACTGACTGATAAAGAAGGTCAGCGCAGGTATGTTGAAGGTTAAAAGGTCCTTAGATGAACCCGAAATTGGTCATCGATTTTATCAATTTTCATTGAAATTGATGCCAAATTGATAGTTTGATTTCAAAAGATTATATCATCAATCAGTGGGATCAAATAGATCGTCATTTAGGGTCTGTAAAGGTCCTTAAAGTGCCCCTAAATGAGCCTAGATAGTAGAAATGGCCATTAACTGCCTCCAAATGGTCCTAATGGCGTTAAATTTTCACGCAAGTGACGTAAGATGTCAATGAAAAGGAATGGGCTTTAATTTCAAAAGATTATATCATCAATCAGTGGGATCAAATAGATCGTCATTTAGCGTCTGTAAAGGTCCTTAAAGTGCCCCTAAACGAGCCTAGATAGTAGAAATGGCCATTAACTGCCTCCAAATGGTCCTAATGGCGTCAAATTTTCACGCAAGTGATGTAAGATGTCAATGAAAAGGAATGGGCTTTCCTCATTGATAGAGAAGGTATTTAAGGTCCTTAAACTGCCCCTAGATAGTATAAAAGACCCTAATGATGTCACGTTTCCCTATAATTGACGGCAGATGTTAATGAAAGGGAATGGGCCTTCCTTATTGCTAGAGAAGGTCTTTAGAGGTTTTTAAGCTCCTTAAACTGCTCCCAGATAGAAGAAATGGCCTCAATGATGACACATTTCCAAAGAACTGACGCCAGATGTCAATGAAAGGGCTTTTCTCATTGATAGAGGTCTTTTTAGGCCCCCAGATAGTAAAAATCGCCCTAATGACGCCAGATGTCAATGAAAGGGAATGGGCTTTTTTCATTGATACAGAAGGTCTTAAGAGGTCTTTTTAAGGTCCTTTAACTATCCCCAGTTAGTAAAAATGGCTCTAAAATGACGTCAAATTTCCATATAAATGACGTCAGATATCAACATTAGGCTAAGGTAATTAATGATCTTTTAAGGTCCTTAAAGCGCCCCCAATTGAACCTAGATTGTAGAAATGGTCCTAACGGCCTTTTTATATACAATCGGTGGTATATCTATAAATAACTTCATGGGCCTAAAAGTTGCGTGAAATGTATAAAGAGGAACTGCCGAACCCTTAAATTAAAATCCAATTAAAATGTAATTAATATTTAATTAATATTTAGGTCTAATTTCAATTAATCCGCCGAATTTCCTGCAAAATAAGGTTCAAAACCAGAATTGAAACGCGGAAGAAGGGAGTGTTAATTAATCGCTGCTTTAATTGGACGTTTGTGACCATCAATTATATCAAAACATTGACTAATTTTTTATTAGTTGAATAAGGTCGTGTGTCCTAATTAAGAAAGATTAATCCGTTTTTAATCCAAATCCACGATGCGAATATCCTGCTGTATTAATAACCTGAATTATTGGGGAGGAGGCAGGAAATTTCACAAAAATAATTACTAAAAGGGCATTTTATATAATTTTATGGGAATTTTTGGTTTCATATTTGGAAAAAAAATAGCTCGTTTTAGTTTTATATGTAATCAAAAATCAAGTTTTTGTTTTTATTTCTTACCTAAAAATGAGTGATTTACGTTCTTTTGTATTTCTGTTTTTTAAAACATCTTATTTTAGTTATATTTTAAGTTCTTATAATTTACGAAACTTATTTTTAGTTGCTTTTCTGTGACAAACCACATTTTTACTAATATTTCTGCTTTAAAATGGTTTTAACATTCAATTTCTGTTTTAAAAAATTCCTCTTTTAGTTTTATTGTTCAAAATGTTTTTTTGGTAATATTTTCAATATTTTCAAAATTATATTTCTCTTAGATTCTTATCTATAGTTTAATTATTCAAAATGTCTTTAATATGCTCAATAAATACTCTACTTTATTAGTTTATAATTCTTAACAAAAACGCTTACTCCTATTTCTGCTTTAAAACGTTATTTTTATATATTTCTGTTTTATAAACATCCCTTTTTTAATTATAATGTTGAAAATATATGTTCAAAAAACCACGATGGATTTGCTGAAACGAGATTTGAATCGCAGCAACCGTTCGCTATCCAAATTCCCCGCTTTTGCAGCGGATGGAGGACACTTTGAGTACATCTCTTTCTTCCTACGTTTGTTGCCTAGATTTTGCTAAATTTCATTTACTTTAAATTGATTAAAACATTAAAAAACATAAAAATTTACAAATGTATGAAAAAGGTTCCCCATTTTTTGGTGGCCACCATTTTATTCCATTTTTCTCCTGTAGTTCTATTTTGAAATTCTATTGTTGCATGCGCTGAAATTCTATTTTTTTGCATGCTCCGAAATTCCATTTCTATTACACGCGCTGAAATTCTACTGTTCTTTTTTTTAAAAAAATTGCTTCGATTATCAACAGTACTTGTTTCGTATCATTAAATTTATATTTAATAAATTCATAACTTTATTAAACTTTCTTTTTTACATGTTTACACCTTTTGTACATTTTTGGGGTTTTTTTTAATCTATTTTCCGTTGCAAATGATGTCTAAAGTCCAGATTTGTTTCAATATTTTATAAATTCGGACGAGTCCATTATTGAATTTCGGAATGTGTGGCAGTAAGTTTAACCTTCAATTAAACCTCGTTTTTTATAATTGCAGTGACGTCATAAAGGTCAAACCTCGTGTATATTAGCAACCTACTCAACTCCCCGAGTACACACTCATACTCGTCGTCTTCCAGATCAGGACCACCTGCTCAACCCTCTGCAACCACACTCGAGTTAATCGACGATTAAGTTAATCACCAATTAGTAAGTCTAAACTTTTGTATTATATTATCTGTTTGATCCGTCTTAACACAACAGTGTCCTTGATATGGCTCATGTAAGTCCAAAAATCTCGTCTGTGGTGTCTGTGTATGTCTATACACGTCTGTTAACGGTCGATTAAGTAATTGTCCATGGTGCAACCCACTTAAAATTAATCTCTAATTAAATCACAATGCTTGTCCTATATATGGCACTTGGGGCCCACTTAGTTAGGGGCCCAATAGGCATGTTTTACACATTAACGGATGTATATGAAGAAGTTGTCACCCCATATCAGAGACATATCTATGAAACCTTGAATTTGATATGGAATTTCAAGAAAAGTTTATCAATCAAAGTCGGATGAAGTTAATATTAAATTAATGAACTTATAAATTCATTTATAATAAGATAAGAAGTCGGCGTCTGTCTTATAATCTGAAACGGCCCATACGTGCCTGGCCATATATGAACATGTAGTGGTCAAATATGACCATACATGATCAGGAATAGCCTGAATAGGGCCCATATATGACTATATGGCACAAAAGTTTAATATTACGATTCAATGGATAAATATGGGAAAATATTTTTGAATTACCCTGTATATCGTATATTGTACAGGGCGATTCAAAACTATTGTAACGCTAATAAGATATATATTGACTATGTATAACTATTTTTGAGCCGCCCTGTATTTTATTAATAGTACAGGGCGAGTCAAAATTATTGTACCTCTTATCAGATATTCTACATATGTGTAACTATTTTTGAATCGCCCTGTACATTGTAGGTAATACAGGGTGCAGCATATGTATTCAAGACTTTAAATAAGTACGTTAACTATTTTTGAATCGCCCTGTAGTTTGTTAATAGTACAGGGTGATTGAAGACTATTATAACGCTTATCAGATAGTCTGTGTAACTATTTTTGAATCGCCATGTATATAGTATATTGTACAGGGCGATTCAAAATTATTATAGCTCTTATCTATGTATAACTATTTTTGAAACGCCCTGTATATTGTACAAGTGTGTAATGCAGGGTGTATTCAAGACTTTTGTTTAATAGGTACGTTAACTACTTTTGAGTCGCCCTGCAGTTTGTTAATAGTACAGGGTGATTCAAGACTCTTCTAACGCTTATCAGATATCTTTTTGAATCGCCCTTTATATTGTTTATAATACAGGGTGATTCTAAACTGACTTATTTGGTGATCAGGTAGTTTTATTGAAAATGTTCAAAGGTTTTTTAATTAACGTGTATATTGTCTTTAATTCCGCAATAACTAATCTTCCGTTAAGTAAAATACAATTTTTCATCGGAATATTTGCGGTCGGATGTAGCAGTAACTAACCTTCCGTTAAGTAAAATGGCGTTTTGATGTAACAAATGTGTATAAATGTTGTCATTATTGTTAATAACTGCGATTAAAAATTATTAAAACGCATGCGGCTAATTGTGTTTAAGTGTCCGTTAAGTATTGAGCGTGTTCGTCATCGCCGAGCGGCAATTATATCCGAAGTTACTTAAGGTGCCCTTGTGGAGTAAGAAAGGCCCTTCATTTCAATATATAAAAACAGTCATGCCGATAATATTATACGGACTTCCGATGAGCTGCCCTTACCGCGCCGTCTTGTTAACGGCTAGGGCAGTCGGAGTAGATGTCCTGGAACAAACTCTGGACATGCGGGACAAACAAGAGCACAAGACTGAGAAATATCTAAAGGTCAGCCTCAATTTAATGGTCTTATCATCATTCCATGGTCCTAACTACCCATTTTGTCCATTCCGAAGATGAATCCGACGCACACCATACCAACGCTTGACGACAACGGATTCTTCGTGTGGGAAAGGCGAGTATTTGCTCGAGATTTCACGAGGAAAACTTAAGTCGGGGAAGAAAACCAACATGTTGTTCCCCAATTTGTAGCCGTGCCATCATGGGCTACTTAGTTCAACAGTACGCCGAAGACGACAAACTTTATCCCGAGGAACCCAAGAAGCGGGCGGTGGTGGACAACATGCTCTACTTCGACGCGACAGCCTTGTTCGCGAGCCTCCAACACTATTTTGTGAGTTGGTGCCCTTGCGGCTTTACAGTAGTAAGGGCCCTTTGAAACATTCGTGTCATTATCTAGTATCACGTAATCCGTCCCGGAGCAACCGAAGATCTCGTAGCGAGATCTCAGGTCTTCGAGAAGCTCGGATTCCTCGACACGATACTCCGAGACCGCAAGTATGTCGCCGGTGACCAACTGACCATCGCTGATTTCACAGTCATCAGTTCGCTGTCGTTGGTGGAAATGTTCGGATTCAACTACGATGGATTGCCGAACATCGAAGAGTGGTCGTCGAGGATCACGTCCGAAGTGCCCTTCTACGAAGAGGCGACCAAAGAAGGAATCGACAAGTTAAAGCGGTTCTTGGCTACCAATTTCATGAAATGAACTGCTCAGCCGAGAAACTCCTGGCCAGATTTAACAGTAACAGACTGACTAATAATTTAAGTGAAGCCGCTTATCGAAGGATTTGTCCGAGATGTTGCCGATTTCTAACAGAAATTGCTAATTTTGTACTACTTTTTCTTTTAACAACCATTTTTAACTACGCTGTAATCTAAGGTAGCGTATTAAAGATTAATTTTTAAAGTTTGGTGCTATTTTTCCACTTTGGCCACTTGGTCGTGGTTTACGCAACCACGTGGTTGTGTCACAAAGACAGTACCAACTTAGGCAGTCTACCAAATTTCTCTCCAAAGCAATATACGGCTTTAAAATCTAAAACTGGAACTTTTTGCAACAGGAAATAAGGACCCAAGACTTAGTACATTTTATAGCATATGACTACAGATTCCTAGCATCTTGGGACCCAGTGTCGGACTTGCCAGTTTGCGCGATGGCAAGTGGGCCCACGCACATTTTAAGACCCGTTGACTCTACCGTTACTTTGTGCTAGGGTACTGTATGCAACAGTAAATATGTTTGACTGGTTCATTCGATCAAACCTTGGTTCTAACTTGTTGGTAGTTTGGCCATCACCAAAACAACTGCGGTGCCGCAGAAGCCGTGTGATAGGGCCTCTTAAATCCAAAAACAAAGACGTAGTACTATGTCAAAACTTGGTGTGCCGCGAGAGTTTGTATCTTGTCGCTACAACTTTGATCCTGTAATTTTGTGCCGTAGGTTGAAAAGCAATATGCTACAAATTTGAAATGTCAACTTGTGCCTATTCTGGGGGAAATTCGCGTACATAAATGTGTTAACCCTTTTACAGCTAACCCTTTTTGAGAATGCATCATTCGCTTAACGTGCCCATGCTTGTACGGCATTTTGTTCATGTACAACTGCGTGTTGTCATTTCCTTATTTGGCATGTCTTCTTGCAAGAGGCAATTATCCTTAAGCGGTTTGCCGCCCACTTTGGAGATGCACTTTCAAGAAACCAGACTCCTGGAATTAGATCCGAAAGGCGATAAAGGATAACCTGTTTAGTTGTAGCTTCTTAGCTTTTACCCTCAGGCTTGTGGTTGTTTGCTTTAGGTCTTAGCTAAGGGCCAATTAAACTACCCACTAAGATTTGAACTTTCAAGAAACCTGACTCCTGGAATTAGATCCGAAAGGCGATAAAGGATAACCTTTTTAGTTGTAGTTTCTTAGTTTTTACCCTCAGGCTTGTGGTTGTTTGCTTTAGGTCTTAGCTAAAGGACAATTAAACTACCCACTAAGATTTGAACTTTCTAGAAACCAGACTCCTGGAATTAGATCCGAAAGGCGATAAAGGATAACCTGTTTAGTTGTAGTTTCTTAGCTTTTACCCTCAGGCTTGTGGTTGTTTGCTTTAGGTCTTAGCTAAGGGCCAATTAAACTACCCACTAAGATTTGTACTTTCAAGAAACCTGACTCCTGGAATTAGATCCGAAAGGCGATAAAGGACAACCTGTTTAGTTGTAGTTTCTTAGCTTTTACCCTCAGGCTTGTGGTTGTTTGCTTTAGGTCTTAGCTAAGGGCCAA
>JAUJYV010002460.1:0-12545 GCA_033995625.1 Ophyiulus pilosus | reverse complement strand
AAATCGCACTTTTAATGCAGAAAAATTGCATTTCTAGACCAGAAAACCGCACTTTTACTGCAGAAAAATTGCGTTTTTACCTAAAAAAACGCACTTTTCATGCATTTGTAAAAACGAATCTGAATAAAATCGGTTGAAATGTGAATGTGAGCTCTTCAAAACCAATTTTATGCAAATTCATATTTAATGGACGAAAATTAATTGCGTGACCATGCCTAGTTTGTTGTCTTAAGTCTAAACAATAATTTCACGTTAAATCTAAATTGGGGAAAAGGAAGTATGGATAGGCTCCAAATGAGTTAGGTCTATAGCCTTCCAAAAGCTGACCAAAGATATTTGTGCCTATTCCAAAAATAATGACAAAAATTAACGATCCCTACCAGCACAACCTTTAATTTGTTCATTTATCTGGGGGCCGCTGCTTAAAGTTAAGCCTGAGATGATTACAAAAACACATATGCAAATATGTGTTTCTCTCGAAGGCGTAGTTGAACAGAATGGGGCGAACCTTTAATGGCAACCATTAGTGCTTTATTACCATTCCATTTCAAGGGCTTACTTGTACACCATATCGTTTAGTAGGGCGAAGACCCCCTAGCTTTATTAAGTACTCTAGGATAGTTGGAAGAGGGTGGAGCTGTCTAGTCGCAACGCAACCATCATTTTATCTTTAATCTGTCTAATGGGCATTATTATTTAGGGGACAAATTAAAGAATAGCAACAAAAGGCATTGAATGACGGCACGTAATTTTCAATTTTGAATCTAGACTTTCTGGAACTCTGATAAGAATTTCGATTTGGACAAGTACAGCCGTCTGCGACGCCATCTTGGGAATCTTTTTAAGATGGAAGATGCTTAGGAAACCAAAAATGGTGCTTTCGTTTTTGTCACTTCCTTCCGCATGTATAGCATCTGGGGTTACATTCTTGTAGCACAATTTAGGTGTTATACAACAATCAAACATGTTGTCAAATAACATGTATTTCGAGGGAAACTTTAGTAATTGTATAATTTTATTCTTAAAATTCCACAGAATTATTGTACACTATCTGTTTGCTGCATAAGCTGTTATACTAAACCAATTCAATAATGTCACCTTACCCCCTACATGCATTTTAAAGTGTAAATTTAACGTGTTATTTGCAACCTAAGCGTTATTCCCGTACAGCGCCCCTGGTGGCAAATGGATATTTTGCACTGCATTTCCAATATGGCCGCACCCTTTTTATACAAAACCATCTATCTTTGCAACAATGCATTGCTAACACGTGATAGATTTTCAGGAGCTACAATAATACTATAGCAATTCTGGAAACAAAATGGCCGATTCCGGAGTAAAAAACGAATGAAAATTTCCACCACCAGGGGATGCTGAAAAAGGAATAAAGCAAATTCAAAAGACTATCAAATAGAGTAAACAGAAGCATATCAATACAAACACAAATTTTCGTTATTTTAGCCATACAGTTATAAAAATTATGACGCAAATCCTTTAAAATAGATGAAAATCTTAGATTTTAAAGAGGAGAGCGCCGTATGTATAGATGCCAAAAAAGGAACAGAACAGTTTCTGCAATATTTACACCGTTTACACAGCACTAATTATGAATGGAAGGGCCTAAGGCTTTTCATCTTTTATTTACTATAGCTTCAAAATTGACTCAAACAAATGCAATGCAGCAATTTTCGTTTCCACAGAAAAGTAGTTCTATATTTCTGATACGGTATTTAAGAAACACGCACGTACGATAAATGATCACTTAAGGCAAAAGAGGTTTATCAAATTAAATATCTTAAACTAAATCTGCATATACCACAAATGGCTAACGCGATAGGATATTTTTATTATTATTTCATTTTATAAACTCTTCTCGTGTGCTTTAATTATCAAAAAGATAGAAGCTCCAACTTAGTTTTATATTCCATATTTGCTGTCATGCAAATTGTTAAAAAACAAGTAAACGAACTGAAAAAGTAATTCTCTTCCAGTTGCACAGTTTGTGAATCGTGAAGTGCAATTAAGTTTGTTTGCCTTAAATTTAGACAAAACTGAATTATTCCTTAACAAATCCCTAGAGTGCACATCGCGAAAGGGACTTAGAACGATTGGATGAAACACCCTTCCCAATCCAGTAGTCGTTTTCTCACGTCTTTGCGCTTCTATCTCATTAGTAGTTTCCAATAGATCTAGCAGTAATTTACACAGGGAAAGAAAATTGCAAGTATGAATAATGGCCACTAGGTAAACCTTCACGTTACGCAAATTAATTCATCAATCTTGTTCAAGAATCGCATTCTAGGAAAGATGCCGTTCAAACAACTCTTGGCGTTTTTGATGAACTGCTCCTGGAAATTGCAACAACCCAATTTCGACGTTTTCATGTATATGTACCAGTGATTCGACGTAGTTTTAAAAAAGCTGATTGTTTGAAAGATAACATTTGAACTTGTGAAATTGTCCCATGTCCTTCAAGCTTAAATGGATCCTCTTTGGGGTCATCAACCAAAATTTGACCACGTTTTGAAGAAAAAAAATATTTATACCATCATAAATTGTCATGCAACTAAATACTATATTTCGTATACGTGAACCCTATGACATTAATTCATTTCGGAATATCATAATTTCATGGTAAAAGACCGTGGTTGAATTAATGGAAAGATTTCATACAATGTGAAATTTTGAGAGGATCTACAAAGGGGCCATTCAAAAAGGACGTCCCTGAAATTTCTTCAAAAATTGACGTTCCCCGCCTACCTCCTGTCCACACGGTGTCCATTTTGGTCCTAACTCCCCTTTCCCCCTCCCTCTCATAGATGTCCTTATGTATATATTTTTTTTGTGGAAAAGTAGGGTGTCCAGAAAATGTGTTAGAACACACAAAGGCCCATCCTATAAATTTCCAAGCACCCGTGTCTCTGCCAATTCCACGACATTTTTCCAGATTTTTCTGATTAACGGAAATTTCCTGACCTCAAAGGGAAATTCCAGCATAAAATTGGTGTTTAACACAAGTTTAGGCATAATGCCAGACTTTCCAGACGTTTTAAAAATTCAACTACATTTGGGACTAGGGACACATTTCTTCTGGAGTCCCTTTCCCTTTCACTGACCATTACAACACAAACAGAAAAGTGGACGTCCAAAATGGCTTACCCCCTCCCTCCCCCCTGTCCACATGGTGTCCACATTCCAGAAGACCTTCCTCCCTCTTGAGGATTTCCTTTTTGAATGACCCCAACCCAATGTTCCATAATGCCAGTTTCAATTAACAATATAAGATTTAAAAGCAGAATTCACACTTTATGGGTTCGTTAATCTAATCAATAATTTAATTTTTCATACGATTGACAGAAATACCATTTTTTAATTAAATTATGGCAAAACATTAGGTGCAACGACCATTTCACCAACAATTCGAATTTACCATGGAACAGTTCAAGTACATGTGTTCATATATTATTCATGCAGAAACAAGTTTTACCTAGACCTAAGTGCTTGTCGTTGTCAAACACAATCGAGTAAATTAAGATAAACTAGACATAATGATATGAAAGAGCAAACAAAACCATTTTGAGTTAGTACCAGAAACTTGCAATTACACATCCACAAACATCGAATTTCATTATTGTGGTGCAATCCTCTGGTCAGCTACACATTAAATTAAGCCTTTTGCTTTCATTCGTTATAATTGCATATGTACCCGAACACCATTTGGTGACATCAAATTATAACCAACAGGCAGCGGCAAACTGAAAGCTTTACTAGGAAACTTGTTGGGGCTATTAACAGTTTATTAATAATTCACAGTTACAACCCCATTATTTTGTTGTTGTTGGAAAAACAGACTAGATGAATTGCAATAAATAAAGGCGGCTATTACACACAGTGTGCATTATTCATTACATGTAGGGGAGACTGGGGAGCATTGAGACACATTTTACTAACACATTTTTAGCGCATTCAATAGTTGTCCTATTGATCTAAAATTGTAAGACAATGTGGTTTAAGATTAAATATCTCAAGCCAATAAACACAATAGAACCGACTATTCACCTGTCTCACCTTACTCCATGTCTCAATGCTCCCCAGTCTCCCCTACACTATCCTAAAATGGATTAGGAATCTCCTAAGCTCAACCCGATCAACAGACAAGTGCTTCTGAAATTAGCTAGTTTTAAATAAATTTCAAAACCACTTAACCATTCAGAATAAAAAGATCAACCATGATGGCTATGATAATTATGATAACAATTTGAACTGGTTTTGAATTTGAAGATATAAATTTTTTGTAATCATGCCATTGGTTGCAACTCCCATCCTGTTCCAAAATGGCATTCATACTTTAAGCTGAAGTGCTAATTAAGCTACACGTCCATTCAAAGGACCAAGGACCAAGGGGAGAGAACAAAGTCTAAAAAACGATGGCAAATTGGGCACGTGCACTAAGGATATGACTGTGCCTTGTCGTCAACCATAGTTACCAGCATGAGCACCATCATGGCCGCCATAATGGATAAAAAATTGCGCGGGAAATTTTATAGGAATTGCCACTTTATTGCACGACCATCACGACGAATGGCTTTGTTGCAAATGCTTGATTGCAATCTTTGGGAAGGGGGTTTTGATGAGGCGATGCAAAGAATATTTCATGAGCCATGGGGATACAAGGGGTGGCCATACATCAACATCAATGAAAGACTCGCAATTACAAAAGGGCTCGTTCTCCCTAAGTTTTGCCAGCCCCTTATCCCGCTTTGGCTAGCATTCCCCTAACTGTTAGGTTATGCCAAAAATACTAGACAATGGCTACAGACTGTAGAGAAGGGCACGTGCAGAAAAGTACACATATATTAAGGAAGGAAACTCATTCATGTACAAACTACATGTGCAGTAGGGACACATCGGATTTGCAATTGTTCCAAGCAGACTTGGACAAATTGTACTCATTAGCAGTACTGATTACGATTGCAGTGCAATCATACTCCATAGTATGAGCATAGCATCATAATCAGACTTGGGTAAATTGTACTCATGGATATGAGTACTGATTACGAGTATGGCGGATTGCAAAAGTATTGTTTAGGGAACTCAGTTTATTTTAAACACTGTTGGTTTTATTAAAAGCATTCTTAGACATTAGCAAAATCTTAATAATTAAATAGGAAAAAAGAACAGTACATCCGATAACAAAAAGGATCATAAGTAGAAATGTAAAAATTAACATAAATTCATAACAGCTTTTAGGATGACCCTTTATTTCAAAAGTTACTCATTCTCGTTACTCAAATGTATTAAATGCGACTCAATTACTTAAAGTACAGTATAGATTCCGCTTTATCTGGACACTGGTTAATCTGGGCAGCCATTTATTAGTGCCAAATTGTCAAAATCCGAACAGTATATATTTTTTAACTTCGCATATTCTGGGCAGCCGCCTAATCGGGGCAAAACGCCTCCGCCGGATGTGTCCAGATTAAGCGGAATCGACTGTATTTCTATTCATATATACTCGATTACATTGGTACTCAATTTCAGATTACTCAAGTACATTTGTAATCAACCATCTTGAGTACCTTTTTGTAATGTATACGTTTCGAGTACATTTGCATTCAATTACTTTTGTACTCATAACTTTTGAGTGCATTTTGTATTCAATAACTCTTAATACTCGGTACTCTTTTACTTATTACTCTTTTGCTCATTACTCAAATTCATTCAATGTGCTCAACTACTGTCCAGTACTGTTTCCAAACTACATCATTTATTTGATTTGGTTATCTTTACAGATTTCTGAATTTGTTCATAAATTCTATTTAATGAGTTCCACAAACAAATTATTTGAAGTGTTAGTTTGTGCACGAAACTTTTAAAATCCAGAACGGACACTCAGTGAAAAATTACTAGCCATAATATTGTTAGTTTCCAAAATGTAATCATGCCCAGCTCGAAAGCCTCACTAATGGTCATTAATATAAGTCTGAACAATATAATATAAAATGAAATCATACAATAGAAAAACCCTCCTGTCACGTTTTGCCTTATTTGCATAAATATACCCATATTGATGCTTATCAGCAGCATATGGTAAATGAACCATGCCTAAAGCAGATCGAGGACATTCAACTGGCCATGCATGATGACTGCTATTAAAACGAAGCGTTAACGACTTGGACATATATTAGGCCCAAATCACAGATGTCGCTAATGCTAATTGAACAATAAATGACAATTAAACATTATAAGCAATGTTTACCAATGACAGTAGTAGTATTGTAGTAGCATCATTAAATAGGAGTGGTATTAAATACACACACAAATATGCTACAATGCAACAGAGCATGACAGACCAATCAATACATAAATTAACCAAATAGTAGACATACATATGTTTGGTAGCATATGTTGTCCAAAATATAGTCCTACTGTGCAAATGGTGCCATTAACTGTAGCTTGTTCATGGTCTGTATAATTGTATTTTTAGGTATCATCAGGTATCAAATAATTTCATTTTTCAAATTTTTCATAATTTCAAAAACGTGGTTTATGTAAAATTCTATACTTGAAGCCATTTGTACACAGTAATTGAACAAACTGCTATTTAAAATAATGTAATCTGGCAGATATCGATTATCGATCAGGAAACCAGTCATGAATAAAAACAGTATAAAAATAAAGAACCATTTGTCATCCTGAACTTGGCAACGTGGCATTATGTTTTCCAGAATTTTTTACCACCAATCTGCAGGAGAACCCCAGCACATAACACCACACCATTATTTTCGCTAGCTTATATGGTATAACGACTATCTATAACATGTAATATCTTTTCAGCATCGGTTGCATATGCTAAAGATAAGCATGGGAATACCACTATCAATAACAGCGTTGCATATGTGACAAAAATGTATCTCACATATATGGTAAATAAACTGCCATTCAAAAAAAAATTTAAAAATTGATAACAAAAGCGTCTTGCAATAATTTGGTTAGTTTTGTTATTAATAAAACGTGCAAATTGCATTTCCTTTCTATTATCAGCTTCTTATTTATGCAAATTGGTTGATGCTCCAAAAGTAGTAAACAGTGTTTAACTTGCACATTAATTTAACAACATTAGCAATGTTTTTTTGGTGCTATTTAGCTAAATTTATGTTTATGGCTTACTAATAACCAAAATTACAAGTGCTTTATGCGAATTACACATTTTAGTTGTTTGTTATTATGCAGCCAGAATAGCCACGAAAATATATAAGCTTTATACAATTTTTAGAATTCATAGAATTCTAAACAACTATTTTCGAATGGGAAGCATTTGGTCGTGCATATACCGAAGGTACTGAATGTTACTCAGATAAGGCAAACGCGCTTAACTGCTTTATATTAAGTTTATTGGTGCATAAATGTGGCCATCTGGTTAAACAAATTGTTTCCACAATATCGTCTTTTCTCTATCCGATTTCACTTCGGATTTTACATTTTCCGCTATGCAGTTTCGAATTAATCTCTTTAACAAATTTTCCCTTCTTTGCCATGGGATTTAAAGGCCAATCCCATTTACTAGCTCGATAGATTTTAAAATGTTGTAAAAGTTCCAACTGTATTGGACTTCATGTATTGGATCACCTCTGAAAATGACAGGGATTTTAAGGAATAGAAGACTAATTTGAACATCATCACTTACTAGAAATATCCAAAGAGGATTTAGCCTATGAAGGGGAGATTGTTAATCAATATTGTCAGTCCCAGCAATTCTTTGTTAATATAAACTTCTTAAATGATGATCTCCAATTTTGTACTATTAGTTCATGCAAGTTGATAATTTAGTGGAGCATCTGCTCATCGAACCCTAGCTTTGTTTGGATGTAGCACATACCATTATCGATATTGCATTATCCTACTCTGAAACTAGATATGCTTAAATGTTACCTATTCATGTTATTCCATCGTTTGTAACAAACTAGATTTTTATGGGATAGCATCTATCCATCGTAGACAGTATGATGTTTTTCAAACAAAGCATGAAACAATTTCCAGTGAATAAAAATGCTATGAAACCGACATTTACCAAAGAGATGACCAACAAAATGGAATTTTAATTGTTGTCCACAACTATAGTCATCAAGATGAACCTCGATGGACTTTTTTTAAAACAGCTCTTAGAATCTTACAATGGAATGTTTATCAATAAAGAGCAACTCACTGAAATTCAGCTACTGGAAGTTTTGAATATAGAAATTCTATAGAAATCCACCTGATATGAATTTCGCTAATTTCAAAGAATGAAAAGCATTTGACTCATATTCAGGTAGCCTTTCCACTATTGAAACTAACAATTTAAAATGATTCTGAAACAAGCAAATTAGCTGAGAAACCACCAAAAAATGCTGAGGTGAGAGAAACACCAACAAATGATAATTAATTATGTATTCACACTTCCAGAAGTTTACATGCCTTTTGCATTTACTGTAAAGTTGCTAACAGTCAACCTGCAGCACAGACATGGGAAATAAGATGCTGGAGAGAAAATAAATCTTCCAAAGAAGTTGCAAGAAAACATAAAAGTTAAACAAATAAGAAAAGCAATACTCAATCAAGCTGCCCAGGAAAGAATTGGACAGCCACTGGCGACATAAATGCAGGAGTGTGAGCGTGAGAAAAAAAAAAGTCAAGAAGTCATTCAAGGATGTAAAGCTTGGGAGAGCCGTACAAGAAAAACGCATCTCGATTTGCTGTCTTATTGGTTACTGGACCAGAAAAGAAGCTCTTTCGGATTCGAGTCACGCAAGAGTTGTGATTGCGGACTGCAAAGATGATCTACTCTTCCAGAAAATGTTATCCAAAAGCAGATATTTGCAAAATTTCATTTTGTATTTCACAAAAGTTGCACATGGAACCAAACTTCCACGGTGCAAAGGCGAAACATGCAAATATTAAAGATGAAATACGCAGTATAAATTCTTCTATTAACTTTCCACAATTTGAAAAGACCATCTCCTTAGGAGAAACCCCCTTGTTTCACAATGGTCGATAACTAGACCTAGCCACAAATACAATCCTGGATTATGTGCCATAATAATTCGATAGCATTTGTATCATGATATCAAAACGTAAAATGTTCTAAAATTAATCATTGCATATTATAACAAATATAAGTGATTACTTATTGTTATAAAACGAACAAATTTTAAAAACTCAAAGACTTTAAAGGGAAGATTCTCTGCCTAATGTCTTGTAATCTATCATCGAAACATGTTTTATATTTATAAAACGATTTCTAACGGTAACTCAACGGTTACCCATTCAAATATTAATACATTTTAAGACTTGAAAATTTCTCCTCATCCACAAACAATAACACGATGAAATGAGAAAAAAAAATTATTTGGAATTAATCAACTTTTCTGAAGTAAAATGTTTATGAAAGCTTATTGTCAACGCTGTGTTTTCATAGTTTTGTTATACGACAAATACGCAAATATTAATCCAAACTTTATTTATTCAAACCAGTGCGTCAGGATATGACAAGGCTACCCATATCCATTAATCCCTTAGCATTGAATATAAAAATAGCAGGAAAAAATGCAAAAGCAACAATAGCGAATGTGCTTAAATTTATGAATTGTTGAACAGCATTCATAATCTGCATATGTTAAGACCTTATTCTAATAAAAACAACCCCTTCTTCTCTCATTTTTATCTCCCAGTGGGATTGGCGCCGGATAAATTGCAGGGATTATGTGCTCAAATGATGCACTGATGCAAACTAAGAACTTATTACAACACAGCAACCATGCTGGCTCAAGCAAAGCCAAGCCATAAATAAAACACATACGTCACTGCCTGTTGTGCAACTTCACTGAACACAATCTACATAGTACAAGACTGAGAGGGTGACAATTTTCATTTGAAGAATGGCAGTATGGTAATATGATGTCTATCCATCAACAATGGCCTCCTTCAGAATATGTATAATTTACATTTAGCTTTACAGAGGATTTATAATGAGCAGTCGATGGTGTAGTTAAATTATGAACGACAATAAAAACGTTTATGGGCTCATAACATTTCCAGTAGTAATTTAGCCCGGGTACAAATTGATAAGTAACAACTTAATTATCTTTTGCTATACATATGTATAAACTGTTAATGATTTTAAAAATATATACAGACGGTATGAAAAATGCTGAATAGGCAATGCTATTTAAAGTACCATTAACTGGAGGTTAGGACCATCACACACAACAAGTGAAGCTAGGTCTATGCATGAAAAATGTTGGTCCTTTTATACTGTTTCTCAGAGTCACACCATCGTCTGTTGCATTCTGGGAATAAGGGTGTGGGTCCTGATTCCAGAGGCTATGATTTGTATAGGTGTTGCATCCTGTTTGCATCACATTCCTCAGATCTTCATGACGAAAAAATGATTTAATAGTGTAAAATATGCGTGTAATTAAGTTGCAAGTTTAAACTTTAAAAGTATTTCAGGAAATTGAATAATTACAATAATTTTCCACGAATCTATACCTTAAGAAGCACGTAGCAACTATACATATATGGTCCCTATATAGTTCAAGTTATCGTGGTAACATTTGCATGAATTTCTTAAAAGTTCTAGTCTATAAGATGTCCTTAATAATTTAGACTGCTTAGCAACAAATTATGTTGTTAGTCGAGATGCACTTTACTAAGAATTCCTTTATTTTGTTTCAACATGACATTAAAAACAGTTCCTCTGAAGATGCTTTCAGAAAATAAAACCGATTTTTCAATTGCATACTTCAGTTTAAATTTAGATGGATAAATAATGGTCTTATGAAAATACTTAATGTGATTATATTATTAAATATTAAATTACAGTTATGTACAAAAAGGAAATATCAAAAACAGATTATTAGTTTCTTTTTTCTAGTTGCAATACAGTATATTCATTGCAAATAAGCAGCTGCATTTATATTTAAAATTGAACTACCAACATGTTTAAAATTAAATCGACAATACAATCTGAGAAAAAGATGTTGTATACCAATTAACATTGACACAATTAAGCTGGTGGCTTAGTGGCAATGCAGCTTTAAGTGTATGGTATTCTCAACCTGTGTTGGGTATTTTGATGTGTGGTTTACGCGGTAGTCCACGGTGATTTCGTGGCAAATGCCGGGATAATTCATCTGAAAATCAACCACGACAGTGCTCAGTCCTCTATTCTAATCCTCACTTCTACCAGAAGAGCATATGGTCTTTATATTGCAAGCTTTGGCAAAATAAGCAAACAAACAACGAGACAACTTGGTTTGATTTAATTGTACTACTCTGGAATCTGCTATCATTAAGACCTTAATGAAGAGAAATTTATCTTCTACCTATTTAGGTTACTGCATGCAGATTTTGGGAAACATTTAAGTGGAAACTAAATGTGTTTGATAAAATACTTGTAATTTATTTTATGAGATTATTTTATATATTCCCGTTGCTTTAAAATTAATATAAAATACATAAAACTTCTTCAAGAATCTTTTTCTTTAACTAGAAATTGTATCAAATTACTAAAGAAATGAACTTCATGATGGCAAACAATTTCGTTTTTCATTAAATTTATATTAAAAAATGATTGTAGGGTTTTGCTAAGATTAAATCCCAATTTCTATAAGTATGATCCAGTATGAACCTAGAAAATTGTACTAGAAAACTTCAATGTATTGATTCCATTCAATTATGTATTTACAGTTGAGCCGTGGAATCAAAGAATGATCCAAAAGTCATCAGCCATAAAATAAGCAATTTTGATTCCATCTGTTTCACTTCTCAGACGTACGTTTCATATTATTATTAACGGGACAATAAGAAGATATATTCCTTGACAATGTTTACTAAATTTCCAAAAACGCCAAAGCAGTTGATGAAACAAAACACCATTTTGGCAAAATTTGTTTCTTTCAGATTCTAGCAAAAGACAAACATCTGAAATAAACTGGTTCTAAATGGACAGCCAAGAAAGGTATAAGATACGGTAATGACTTTGCGCAGACATTTACCTTCACGGCTTCACCGTTATATTCAACTCAACCACCGCTTTACTCATATTATATATCGATGTACGGTTTTCTTATAGGTCTAACGACTTTGCCTCCATTCAATTTCGTTTTTCATTTCACATGACTTCCCATAGCCTGCATTCCCTTAGCTGTGCAGCTGTGTATGACCTAGTTTTGCAATAAGAGTGCACGTAAATATCCCTAGGATGAAAAAAAGGCAACTTTCAGGTTTGGAAGAAGCATGTAATACTGTATCATACTTTCTCCATAAAACAGACATAAGCAAACATAAAAGGTTGCAAACGAGATGCTCATATTACATGAATACAAACCAGAAAGTGCTTCTGTAGTCTACACTAAAGAAACTTGTTTCTGTAACCATGATCACTGACAATGGACACTGGAACAATGGGTACAGTGGAACCTCGAATTAACGAGCACCTCGCATAACGAGTGATTCGCATAACGAGCAATATAAATTTTTTAAAAATGACTCGCTTAACGAGC
>JAUJYV010002459.1:0-12545 GCA_033995625.1 Ophyiulus pilosus | reverse complement strand
CTTGACATTCCGGGTCGCCAGCGCTGTTTCTCGTTATCGTTATCGTTTCGTTAACGTTGGATGGCTCAAACTCTCTATTAAAAAACATGAAGCCAACATAGAATAAACACAAGACTTTTATTCAGATATCAAAACTCATGAATTTAGTTGTCGGTCGTCCGAAGCTGATTTGCATATTCAGTGTGTCGTTCAGTCGTCGTCGTCGATATCCAACAATTCTTGGAGTAATTGGCGATCCAAGACTGAATACATGGCCTTTGAGGGCCGTCGCTCCGGTGGGAGTTCGCTCTCCAGGCGCTGCCATCGTTGCGGCGGCCACACAATGTGCGACGCCTTAGCAGTAATCAAGCCCAGGGCAACCTGAAATATAAATGGACCCATTAAAGCGAAACGACCGTTGAAGTAGTTGGTAGTTCTCTGTTCTTACAGATTCAGCTAGCATATCTTTAAAGTTCTGTGGAATTTTTGAATATTTGAAAGAAATATTGAGAAATTTTGATGTTGGATGCTGGTGTTAGAAATACGTGTTGCTGGATGTTTCCTGCATTTGTAGTTTAGAACTTAAGCATGTGCAGGAGCATGGGAAGGTTGGTCACACATGCAACAGTTCTTTTTCTGTCTGTGAAATTAGTCTGCAGTTCTTTCCTTAGAGAAAAGATCGTTTTTTGGCAGTTTATCTCTCTTGGAATCACCATTTCACAAAAATTGTTGGTGCAGTAAATTCAATCTAACAATGATGTCTAAGTCGCTACTGACGTAGGAGCATTCTCTTGAAATTGGGTACGACCCCCTCTACCATACGGCATTTATTTGCAGACTGTATGGTACTGAGTTGAATTTAAGTTCCAGCATTGTTTATATGCCAATTTGCACGAATTAAGCACGGCGAGACCATGTTGCTATAAACCAGGTGGTCGATCAGATTACAGTTAGTTTCAAGTTCCTGGGTCACCAGATTTTCGCAAACAAATTGTTAAGGGCATGTTTCGGAATATAATAAAAATCTGCACTGACCGGTCCAAAGAAATTGCTGTCCATGCTATGCCTGTGGTGGTCGCCTTCCACCCAGCAATGACCCTGAGGAATATTCACGTAGCGCTTCTTGTAGTTAAGGGTCCTAATTGACGAAAAGGTAACAAAATATTATAAATAAAACTGGAATCAGGTCTTTGGTTGTCAACAATTTACCATCCGCAAACAACTCATATCCGGCTGAACGTCGGATGAAACGGAAACACTGAAAAGGAGATGCTTAAAAAAAAGAAGCTACAGAGCACCTTTTTTTATGAAAGCATGTTTCATCTAGCGAAACACGGGCTAAAAACGAGAGGAAAAACACTCAACAACGTCTTTGTATTATTGATCTCGTATTCTATTTCATAAGAAAACATTTTGTCTCTTATTGTTGCAGTTCAGAGATGCTGCTCTCTGATATACGATGACCTACTCTCGTAGTCTTCTTTTGCTGCGGTTCCGAAAGGACCGCCGTCTTAAAGCAGATACCCATAATGGTAATATTTATCGACGGTAGTCACGATTTAACGATTTAGTTTTGTCAAAAAGATGTTAAGTCAGTTTTTATTTACCGTATTAGTGATATCCGAATATGTTCAATGTGTCCAGTAAATTTTCTGGAACAAATTCAAGGATTTTCGAGGTACCCTCCCACGACAAATTATCAAAATATATTACTAAAAAGTCTGGACAATTTGCAAGAGAATTTGAAAAAAAAATTGGCTTTTTTATAAAGAATTATTCCGATTTAATGACCCGCATATTATAAACTATATTAATAAAAAAACTGATTTTGATCAGTTATGGTTCTTAATTTTGACATTATACAAAGAACAAATTTTAATTTTTATACATAGTAGTTTTTTTGTGATTTCAAGTTGAATTTAAATCCAATCATTTTGTTGCACCTTGTTTTAAAATAATTTCTTTGAGCAACATTGGATGAGTAATTGAGATGGCCCTATGAGTTTCAACTCATATACGTCGTATAAGTCGTTAAGCATAATCATTTTTATAAATTTTCAGTCATAAAAATGCATGGTCTTGACCATGCATTCTGATGTTTCAAAATTGTTTAAAAACTGGAAAAGTCAGGGAAGTTAAAAATTTCATTTCTAGATTAAAACCCTGACAGGGTGTCCAAATGTATATCAACATAAATAATAATAATAAATGTATATCTTTGTTGCCAAAGGGTCTTTAAAATTAGCTGTAATGTAGTGCCCTTTGGTGCAGACATTTTAGCTACGCCATATCTGTGTATTTTGGGGCAATTAATCGATAGCCATTGTATTTGCAAGCTTTGTTTTCACCCGTGTAAATTCAATCTGATATTTATATGAATTTTTAGCATTTTCCTTATACCATCTTCGTGTTCTTGACTGACCATCGTTAGTTTTTTAAACCCTACTTTGGTAACGTGTTTTATGAGAATGGTTGCACTTTAAACCACTGTAAGGGTGCTATTTTACCCCTTAGGAATTGCGATCATTAAACTCCACCACCAATTCCATCCAGAAAAAAATAATTCCAAGCTGAAAAATACATCGGGGAAAACTTATTTTGCATATCTATCTACATAGTTCTATGAGACTATCGATGCAAACTTTTTACCATCGCTTTAAGTGGGTCGTAAAGCCAATGCCTTGCAACGTTGAAAAAATACTCTAGAAAGGCTCTTTCTCCAACAGAGACGTTTTATCCGCTTTATGTCTAAGATTGAAACATTTTTTGACATTTTCCCGTTTATCAAAAAATAAATATGAAAACCATTTGACGGAACTCGCGTGATTGCAACGTGGCTTTATTTCGGAAACCATTTTTGAATTATTTCTAAATTTATATAAAATAAAGAAGGGGGAATGGTGATAAAAAATATTCTCTATACTTCATTGAGCCATGTTATGCTGGTAATGTTGACATTTTCAAAGAGTCCTGTTTTAGCACACACAAAATTCATTCGTTTGGGAACTGATATTTTGTTGCATTTTTTTTAAATAATCGAAAATAATTTCGATATAATCTACTTTTGACATTTCATTCATTAATTATTATTTATCCAAAATATACTGAAACGTCCATGCTGATATTAGACTTAACCAACATTAGATACCCTTATATGTTAGTAATCACCAATAACAATCGTGCATTGGTGTTATGCCACTTTCAAGGGGCAGACATTCTACAAGATTTTAGCACCCTAGTATATAAAACATGCTATGTTAGGTCCTTATTACGTATTTTAAATGAAAGGCACAATACATATGAACATAAAATTTCAAATTTTTTGAAATTTAATTTTTTTTAATAGTAACCCTCATAAGGCGGCAATCACTGCCAGCACGCATGTATTGATGTTAAGCCACTTTCCAGGGGCATACATACAAGATTTTAGCATTCTTGTGTATAGAACGTGCTGTTCTGTCCTTTAGAAGTTGTTTAAAATGAACTGCACGATACATACGAGCGAACCATTCCAAATATTTTGAAATTAACTTTGTTAGAAACCCCCTTAAGGAGGCAATCACTGCCAGCACACGTGCGTTGGTGGGAAGCCACTTTTCAGGGGCAACTATTTTACAGGATTTTCGCACCGTTTTATATAACGTTTCCGTTATTACTTATTTAAGCTGAACTGTATAAAACATCCGAACGAACCGTTCCAAATAATTTGAAATGCATATGTAACACCTTAAGGCAGTAATCACTAAACAAGGGGCTATGATTGTCACATCACACCATGCGTGTTTAAGAAGAGGTTTTAATAAAAAATCCCTTTTAGAATAAAACAATCTGCTCAATTATAACCATTTTGAACCACCAGGGCCCACCGACCGAAAAAGCGAAAGCCGTAAAGCGTTATAGGAGGTGATATAACGAATTTTACGCATTCTCCCGCATAAAACAATTTCAAGTAGCTAGGGTTATCGAAATAAACTAAGCCAAAATTCATTAGAGAGCTAATTCGTTCTCCTTCATTTTCCGCCGTTTATTAGATTAATTAAACTTCTCCAACGGCCTAATGTCGTTATCAAGGGCAGGATGGGCTCAACAATCGGATGCTCCCCTCCATTCGGGCTGCAATTACGAACACGTGGCGCTCCTCGGAAGCGAATATATTAGGCGGCAAAGTTTTTATTATTTCTGGTGTATAGCAACAGCGCATTCCCAATAATATGGAAATACTTTCAGCCAGCATCGGATGAGAAATGGGGGGGGGGCAGGGCAGGTGGCATCGCCTACATTCCTCCTGTGAACGAATGCGCCACTGCTGCTGACAGGGTATTATGGCAATGGCCGATATATCGAATATCAAAATCGTTACAATCCTATTAGTGGAGCCATTAATGATGCACTTACTTCACCGTATCCCCTTCTAACGCAATCACCCTTTTGATTATCCTCTGATCTGGATCACGGGGAGATCTGCAACGAGAGAGAACGGAATGTTACCATCCACGAAAAAAAAAAAAAAGTAAGAGTTTCTGGAAATGGAGACGCGATCAAAAAGCTTAAAATGCGAAAAATGCACCAGTTTCTTTGCCATTTTTCTAAGTTCTATTGAAAACGAAATTCCAGAAAATGATGCGTAGGGATTGAACTCATCAAAAATGGTTATTCCGTGGAAGTACTTAACAACTTAATCGCCAGAAGGATTTTGCCCTACGATCGTGGGCTTTACTCGAAGGCTGAATAAACCTACTGTTTTCAGTACTTGAAGACAGACGCTTTTTTTCTCCTTCCAACTGTCTGGATTTCGAGTAAAGTTAGGCAATATATACCCGATATATCTTGCTTATAGGCAAGACAAACCAAGTGTACGCTAAAGCTATCAGTTAAGAGGTTGATGGACACAAGGGAGCCCATATGAAATTTTAGATAACAGATTCTTGCGAACAATTTTCTCCAACACAACATATGAGCCCTTTTACAATTGGTATTTCCACAATTTCAGTTTTCAGAGTATATTTTCGTACCAAAAAACTGTCCTCTTTGCAAAAATATGTCGGAAGGTTTAAACATCCTCTTAACAGGATAAATTTTCATTTTGAGATGTAGTTCCTCTTGAAAAGCGCTTATTTTTCGCATCGCTTTTCATACGTTTTCTGTCGCTGGAGACGCATGAGGATCCTGCGTTTTATAGCTTCCAATTTGGCCACTAATTTGATTAGGCTTGGCATGGACTTCGCAGTCTATTCCCGACCGGAATCTCCAGCCAGCGTCAATTTTTAATAAGCTCCGAAGAATTGTGCCCTCTAACAACGAAATGCCTTTCGTGGAAAATCACTATGATAGCACTAAAGGTGTCCGTAAGCCCGTTGGTACTATTGTCCATCAAAGGGCTTTATGCAGAGCAGTATCGCATGGCTTTTAATGTGTGTTACTCGGCGTAAAACTTCTGAAGTATTGCAGAGACGTCATTTTTTAATGTTCTGGATAAAATGATCTTCTCTATAATGACCATTTCAAATAGTATTGTCATTAGGCATTAGTGGCAATTCAAAACTTCATTACTCCCACAGCACACCTGTGGACCCTTAATGACACACCAGTTTAAAAACAGTCTTAGGGGTTAAAAGGAGATAAAATATTATCACACTCTTGCAGCAGAGTTATTGCATTTTTGCTGCAATTTAACTTCAGTGAAACTGCAATTTTTTTTTGTACTTCAGGATTTTGCCCGATGAGCTCGGACTTCGTAAATGGTCCGTTCAATTCCATTCTTAATAGTTCCCCAGATATTGAACAAAACGAGAATTTTTTTTTTATCGTTGGAACGCTCCTGTGCAATTTAAAAAGCAATACAGTTTCGGGAGAAAAACCGTCAGTAAATTGAGTAGTAACAGTTCAAAAAAAAGCTTTTTTTTTTAAACGTGTCTGACTGCATTGCAAAGTCGTAAACAGCCTCTAACATGGTTCGTTTCAAAGTGACATCGATTTGGCGTAAACGGTATTCAGAGGAGCGAACACCAAAATCCCGAATTGTTGGTAATTTTGCAGTATCCACAGATGGCGTCACCCCTCAGTAACTTTACTAAGAACAATAGATGGCGCCTCCGCCCGTCCTTACTTCACGAACCCAATGGTGGTACTTTCTACTAGATGACGCTGCCGTGTTTCGGTAGAAGAGACCCATTTCCAGATGGCGCCACTGTTCAGTCCGACATGTTAGCAAAATCTACAGATGGCACCACCGTCTGGTAACATTTTGTACCGCTAAGGATGGCAATTAATATTATTCTGGTATTCCGCATCTCCTAGCGATGTTTGCATCGATTTTACAAGATGCTACCTTTTACTTCAAAAACGACATCTACAATTAAATTTATTCTGGTTGAGCACTCCCTAGTGGCGTACGACCCGCTTTTGCATTTTCAGAATGGCCGTGTCGTTTTACTCTAGTTTTGAAGAGCAGCTATTGAAATAAAGTATTGTTGCACCAGATACCGCGCAGCAATGCTGGAAATACCGTGCTAAAGGCTCATACGCCACCAGAGGACACTGAACCGAACCACGGTATTCTAGTTCCACTTTTTGGATTCGAAGCCAATCAAAAATTACAAAACTATATTTTTTTTTTTTTTGATAAGTCATTTCTTCGTCTAAACGATATAATCGCTGTTCGGGGCCATGCATAACGCCCACAAACGACACCAGGCAATTATTATCGATTTCAGCTGAGGTAATCACTGGCTTTGGAGGCACCCGATGATGAAAATGTGCGGACGACAGTGTTTCGGGATCAAGGGTTAGCGGATGAGTAATTAGGAAACGATGAGCCGTCTGCCGCACAACACATCGTCTTGTTGCGGGGTCAGGCGCCGGCTCGTTAACGTAACGATCGGGCCATCCGTGGAGGGCGCTGCCAGACGCTCGTCATTATCTTTTTCGCCTTAATTTGGAGTCAAGTTGGCATGAAATGGGTAGTGCCGTTAACAACTACGCTTTATGGACACGAATAATTATTATTACTTTCGCAGTTTAGCGCTGGTGAAACGACTGCTGTCTGCGCTGAAAAATGAAACAACGGTGTTAATGGGTTAGGAAGCGGTGCAAAACCGAAGAGAATTGTTGTTGCCGTTGCTAGTAGACCTCGCATGTGACCCCGGTAGTAAAACTGCTGCAGACGGCTATCCGTGACTAGACGGTCTAGAAATTCGAATAAAATGAAATTCGGCGTATTGAAGACAGGCACCGAACATAGCTGTAAAACGTGTTTCCCACTTCTGCATACCCTTTGCAATTTTCATTATGACAATCTGCTCGTTAGTATTTAATAGTGTCCCAAATTAAACTTTTAGATGCTGCATACCAATGTGAGATATTTTGGTTTTTCAATATTTTAAAAACCAAGTTAAACTCATTTTCTCACACTTTTTAAAACTTCTGCATTGACACCTGGGTGAGAAATAAATAATCATAATTTGGCACATATTAGTTTTTGCTAGTTATTACAGTAGAACTTATTTTCAGTCCCAATATGGGCTGACGGACTGATTGCTGCAAAGTTGCATAGAAATATGCACCAGCTGGCAAATTGACTCTAGGGCGAGGTGTTTGCACACGATCCAATATCCTTATGAAATTAAGAAGCTAATATAAGAAGCAATTCCGTCTTTACGCGAATGGCACACATGCTGGTTCTTAATTTACTCCGGTGTTATTGGCACTTTTCCGATTTTTATCAGTGATGCTGATCGGAAAAAATGTTTAATATGGCATTTATTATTAAAAAAAATTCCAGCATGTCAGCATATTATGATTTCATTATCACAGTATAAAAGTATTTAAAGTTTATGACTAAACTTTATTTATAGATTTGTTATTCTGGAAAACAACATGGGGTCCCAAAATGAACAAATTTTCGCATTTTCACATGCAGTATTTTGGGACATAGCCAACTTTCTAATTATATATTCTATTTGTTTGATAAACTTGTGACCTACCAAATTTAATGAATGTCAAGAATGATAGCCTTTATTTCATCCCATTTTAGGGCCAAAGGTTAATTGATTTTCTGTTTGTTCATTGTCAAATGTCACATTCTTGTTTTGGGGAAAATATGCAAATTATTGCACGTAATTAGTTGGTTAATTGTTTCTTTGTTGATTTTTAACGATGACGTGTTTCTGCAATTTGAGTAATATGTGATTTTCATTTTGAAACTCATCATTTTCTGTTTCAATATGAAGCCTTTATGACAAGATTTTCAATATTTTTTCACGTTTTAGATTACTGAAAAACTACATACGCCAGTGAGACCACATCGCCACGCTGAATCTTAAAAGACCTCACGCTCCAGCGATTCAGCAGAACATAATCGTTGCTCGGATATTCGCTATCCGGATTCAGGGCAGGCTGCAAATTGAGGAAATACAGAATAGTCAATGAAAGGTATGCGAAACGACTAGAAATATTAGAATATTTTATACAAAAAAGAGAGAAAACGATATGACATGAACAATTCGAAGGAGTGATTTTTCACTACTTGATCACATACAAAGCAAACAGTCTCTCACTTTAAGAAATAATTTCATCTTTTTTTAATAAACGTGTTTTTTGCTAGGTCAGTTATTCTGAGTCAGGTATGACAGATTATAACTTTTACAATCTGGAACAACAATTTTATTCTAGTTCTGGATTCTTAAAATTAGGTTATTTTTTCCCAGATGAATGTTTAGGTTTTTAATTATTTCATATCTACTGAATATTCTGATAAAACTTCATTGAAATATTTTTGTAAAAATGGTCAGAATGTAACAAAACTTTGTCAAAAAATTACTGTACAAATTGTTTTGTTTTAACTTTTAATTTGATTTTTTTTTTACAGAGACTGACAATGATTTTATTTATCTACCAGTTGCATGCTATACACATATATGGATCTCTCAAACATTACCTGCATGGAGATACCCTCGACTTTGGCCACATACCCGAAGAAATCTAGGCAAGTAACGGTCACTGGAACCCCGATTAAAACACCGCTAAGTAAGTTCGTAAATCCACTTTTGAATTTCATTGTTTTGTCAACTGTTTGTCATTCGCACAATGATAATGATGCACTTGACCTTATCCATGGCTCGAAATAGCCATTACCATTAACAACTTGCCGGCAAGTAATCCAAAGTACTCATTGTCATTCTCTTAAAACGATCAACTAATAACTCAGATCAGTCATACATTTGCCAGTCTAACTTTTAAGCAGTTTTCGAAAGAGAAAACAGTCGATTTTTAACCAAATTCCGCGTTTTTCGTCGGCTTTTGCAGCAGACGTAAACCGGAAGTGGAACGATACATTTTCTACTTGTAAAATAAGTTGTATTTCCGTCATGTGCAGACAACGATACATTTTTTTCATGTGTAAAAGCCAGTGAGAAAATTTTTACATCAACCTGTTTAATTCTACGCAAACTATATTTTTTTAAGAAACTAAAAATTATTGTTTTGTGGCACATCATCCTAAATACTTTTCCCACTTGGAGTTTCATTATCAACTGTTGAGGCGTGGATGTTTTCTCTGCGCATGCGTAATAGTGATATAAAAATTTAAGAAGGCAATGAATTCAACGTTAGCTCCATTAGCTTGAGCGCCGTATAAAAAGTTCATTGAAATTCACACGGCGCAAAGTTCATTTTCGCGGTGTTGTTGTTGTAGTTCAGATGGTTTTTAATTTTTACAGACGCACGCTTGAATTTCGATACAACTTGACTGATTTTAACGATGAACAACAGCTTGGATAGATTGGCCGAGTGTTGTCGGGTTTTTCAAGAAGAAAAGATCAAGGAATGCAGGGTGAGGGGAGGATTTATCAAGTTTAATGCAGATTTAGTCATGGACGTCATCACAGAATTTTAAACTTTTATAATAATTGTCCTGCTTTGACACCTTGCCTCTCTTGTCAATTAATTTGTCAAGGATATGCAAGTTAAGTGATGTCATCCTTGGATAACTGTATAGGCGTTGAACCTTATCCATATAATTTTTAGAAAATGGGAGTTTAATCCATTATATGTTTCTTCCTTGAGATCGTGACAATATCGTAATTTAAACTCTCAATGAATTAAGTCACGTGATTCCCGATTTATAACTGTATATATATGGTCCATGAAAGTTGGATGCTGACGGCATTTGAATCCGTCCAAATTCGTCATGAGTTGAGACTTTGCCTCCAAATGCAATAAATTAAATCACCTGATGTCGTGCTTGAGTAATTCTGCATGTCAGCTCTGTGAATGGTCCCAGAAAGGCTCATAAACAAGTTTTGTAGTTGCTAATCCAATCAGCTCAAAATTCTATCAAATGTTTTGCTTCAGACTCAAACTGATCTGATGATCTCGCTTTTGGACAACCCCGATGTTGTCAGCGCCTTGGATTTAAGTTCGGACAGGAAGAAAAGCATGTCTTGGGATCTATTGTTTGAATGTGTTAAGGTTTACATGGCGAAGGTACTTTATACTCCTTATGAATGATTACAAGCTTCAATTTGACGTTGTTGTGATTGGTGCTCAAACTTGCTTTTAAAGGAAATTGATCAGTTCCGAATTGAAAAGCCTAACACGAATCCAACCGTATTGTCACAAAGAAAACAGAAACGAAGCGATTGTTGTAACAAAATACGACACGTCATAAGAAGGGCCAATGAAAGTGAGTATGCAGGGGCGCTTCTACCGTATAGGCCACAATTTTCTTTTAGCAAGAGCTGATTTCTGGATATTATTTGTAGAGGAAATAAGGTTAAAGACCCTGAAGCTGGTTAATTTTCTGACGGCTGCAATCCAAGATGAATTCACGTGGCAGTGTTTTTCAATCGAGTACAGTTACCTCTTCCTAGGTGAAATTCTCGGCAATCACAAAGTTTCGCGTGAACTTCCATTTCCAGCCTTAAGAAGTAAGTGTTTTTTGGATTAACGAGGTCAGTTGTTGGACATTATATTCTCCAACCTTCTAGTTTCTCAAATGATTTTAAGAAGTTTTTTAGTATTTTCTCAACTAAAGTTGTTTTTTTTTGTTCAGGTTTCATCGAGTTGTACGTGGACATGTTCAAAAGTGCCGACTCAAACTACGAGTTAATTATGCTCATTTTGGAAAAGCTAATTAGAGTATGTTCCGTGCAGTACACATTGGACTACAAATTGTTATTCGGCTTTTTTAAAGATGCAATTTTGAACTATAGGTGAGAAATTATTTACCGAATTTTGGAATTTCAAGTTTTCTCATTAGATAAGATATCAGACA
This sequence comes from Ophyiulus pilosus, assembly GCA_033995625.1. NCBI lineage: Eukaryota > Metazoa > Arthropoda > Diplopoda > Julida > Julidae > Ophyiulus > Ophyiulus pilosus. The sequence goes on along the minus strand of JAUJYV010002459.1, from coordinate 1,294 downwards.
CGTTGACTTGAGCATCGCTTATTGGAATAATTTTTTTTGTGTGTGTTATTAGCAAAAAATTAACAGTTACTCAACAGCAGAGTATGATGTCTGCTTGTTATACCTTCTGCACTGCCGCTTGTGTGGATTGTAGGCTGCAGCTGTGCAGCTTTGGAGAAAGTGTTTTGGAGACTGTTATACGGATGCTTGGCTGCACGTTGCCCAAGCGATTTAAGGTCATGTCGGAGATTTAAAGACAAAATTCTCGTTTTCCATGCACGCCCGTTTGCTAACGACGAATTTGCTATTAACTCTTTAGAGCATTTTAATCGGTTTCCTGCAACTTCAAATGAGCTGCCATCACCCCAACGGTGCTAGTTCCGAAGAGCATGGCATGCTCGCCGTGGACAAGCAACTGTGGAGGGTAAGAGCACGACAAATTAAAGCAGTTTTTCATCAAAATTTCAAAGATTCAAGAACACCGATCGTTACTTTCAGGGAAGATTGCACGATCTGTATGAAGTGTTGATCAATGAATTACAGCAGTCTGGTTCGTTGAACAAGAATTCAGCCGGGTATGGTACTTAAACGTGAACGCGACTACAAATTTTAACCCGTTTAATGGTCACGTAAACTGAAAGTTTTAAACCCTAGGAAAAATTCGGGTTTCGAACCAGACGTCTTGGATCTAGTCGTGAGCGTTTGCCACCAAGAATTCGAGGGAGTTATAATTCACACCGACGTCGACGAGCCCGGTACGTCAACAAAAAGATGCCGTCAAACGTCACATTTTTCGAAAATCGTAGATCAAATGCAGACTGCAGGCATTGAAAATTCCAGTATCGTTGGATGGTTAGTGTTCAACTTTGTTTAGAATTTCATTAATTGCTGGTTGTTATGCTTGGAATTTGTCATTACATTCAAAATTTCTTAGGTTGCAACTCGTGGGAGCTCTTTTTAAAAGATATCCAAACGTTTTGGCATGCAACAAGGATTTGATACCACTGATCCAACTGTTGCATCAACTCATGCTCGACTGTAAAAGGTAACTTTAAGAAAATTGAAAGGTAGTCGAACTTTGAGGTCTAGCACCTCGAATATGCCAGATATGAATTGAAAACCTTTAACCGATGTACCGAATCTGGTTTTCCGTGAACGTGTCACGTCAATGCCAGAGTAGTTTCTCCCAAAACTTACTTTAAGGCCCTTAGGCAATAAATATTCTTGATAAATATTCATGCCGACGCCGATGGTCGAGTGGGTTACGTGCTCGCCTCTCGATCCTAGGTTGCGGGGTTCGCTCCCCGGTCGAGGT
>JAUJYV010002458.1:0-12545 GCA_033995625.1 Ophyiulus pilosus | reverse complement strand
TTGAGATACGAGTATATTCTCGAGAATATTTCTTCACTCCGTAAAATCCATGATATACATAGCTGGATAGGCCCTATCAACAAGCAATTAACTAAAAATGAAAATTGATAAACGAATGTTAGGGCACTCGTAAAACAATATGTATACATCCTTAAAAGATCAAATGACGTATATACTATGGAATTATAAATATTATATAAAACATTGGTTTTTTTGACAATGGAAAAAAACCGAAGAATGGCCCTATATTTTTATCTAAAAATAGGCTGATGTCAGTAATTCCGATTTTGGTGAAGTGTAATATTACAATTATGCTGCATGCTTGTTATCTTCCTCAAATTATATAATGGGGTGCATTTTGGGGGCTGGAACGGATTAATAGCATTTCAATTAATGTCAATGGGGAAAATAGCTTTGAGATACGAGCAAATTGACATACGAGCAAGGACATGACGGAACTCGTATCTCGAGGTATCACTGTACTTGGAAACAACTGTAGAAACCCGCGAAAAGCACAGTATAAGGATAGACGATTCAAACCGGGGATCGAACCCAGGTCTTGCGATTGCCATAACGCTTTTTATAGCTTTACAGATATCACTCTCTCGCAATATTAATGGCGTATTACCTTGTTTACCAAGTTTCTGTCAACAAGTTTGCCTTCACAAGTTGCGAATTACAGAGATATCAAGGCCATCATTCCGCATATCAAATGTACACAAATAACACTTCAGTTTATCATTATTTTTTTGTGTGCAAAATTGACTATTCATATAGATTGGCTGATTATAAAACCTATGATTTCTACTGACTACTATGAGCTCAATATTTCAACATTGGAAATATTTATTGCCAAGGATATAAAGTTTGCACAATTTTTAGAAAATACTACTGTATATCTTCTAATTATCTTCTAATTATCCTCTAATTATCTTCTAATTATCCTCTAATTATCTTCTAATTATTCGAATGTATGCAAATTTCTGAAAAAAAGAATATGTATAGTTTTCGTTATAAACTGCCTTGTTTCTTTGTTTTGGGGCTATAAATATCCTGAGTGGATTTTGACAAAATTGGGCACCAATGATTATTTTTTTGATGTTTTCTAAAAAAGTCCTGTTTTTGCATGGAAAAGGGTTTTTTTGTGGATATCTTGTAGGTTGTTCCATATTTTGAGACCTTTTCAAGAAAAATGGGGTTTGTAAAACCTATAGCGACTCTCATTTATCCATCCATCCATGTAACATATGTTAACGATAATATTGTGTAGTCTTAATTACCTCCACTAATTTAACGTATGCATACGGGTATTCTGATTTAGATAACGCATTTAACATTAACATGCATGACCACACTCCCTTGACATGTTCAAGGAGCGATTCCTGAGGACGATATTCTGCCTCGACCCTTGCTCACCCTCCTATTTAATATATAATGAGTTTGGAGTCCAACCCACTAACCTATCGCTTAATATCCCTAACATTTGGCCTTTGGTTGAGCCGACACTAACCGTTCCATCGTCCAGATAATGTTCCTCAGGTGACTGGACCTGCCACAGGATAGGCACAACCTTCTTTTCCACTTCCTTTTACAACTGTGCCTCTCTCCCATACTCGTTTCCAACAACACCCCTATATCAACAGATCAAGTACCACACATCCTCCTTATATAATATGCACTCATCACTTCATAAGAGAAACAAAACAAAAATCAATTCTGATCCCTTTCATCAATCCCCCCATATTCTTTCACTACTTGTTATCATCCCCCCAGTATACCGACTGTCTGGCTGCTCTACAGACTAGCCAACATTTTAACAGCAAACCAATACGGATCAAATAACCAAACTCAAACTAACTCCCCCTAAAACTTAATACTTACGTATATTAAACCCTCGGGCGGAATGTGCTGAGCCACATAGTGCCTTAGAATCACTTTGGCATGCATGACATATTAAATATAGACCAGTTTGAATTTATTGAATTCACCCATTTTGAAAGTTAGCTTTAAGCTTTACAAAATTTGGTTAGTAGACAGCTGGAAACCTAAAAAATACATGACAATTTGTAGTAAGGGAGGTACAGGTACAGTCGGTTACAACTCTTGAAAAATAACTTCGTCATCTAGAATTACCGGTAATAATTTGGAAAGAGTACATTGTGACAAAATTGCACCTGCAGATGTAATTTGTGTTGTTAAGAAATTACTGTATGTGACACATTTGCAAAATTTCTACGCCAAATTTACAACTGGTATGGATTCAAATACACGTGTAACAATTAATGTGTCGAAATTGAATTTAAGATCATTTTTGGGCTAAATTCTTAATCGGTATCGATTGTAATAGTATGAAACTGTGTTACACATTTGGATGATAAATAATAACAAGCTGCGTATGTTAAAATCAATAAGCATAGCAGATTCTGATGTAAAAACTGAATACTAAATATGTTTGATTGTGCATGATTTTATATACAAGTAATGAACAGTTTTTTTATTTTATTTTCAGAATATTTAATAGTTTTGATGGATTGACGTTAAACGCCGAAACTTGGGAACACTTTACAAATTTAAAAGAAATGTATGTAGCAATTTTATTTTAATCAAACTAAAATGTATTTGTGAATAAAATATTAATTATTTCTATACTATACAAACTGAGTAATATTCATATCTGAATTTTAAATGAAATGTTGTAATTAGTGTTTTAAATTTGCCTGTGGCACACATTAGTTATGGATCTAGATCAATGAGTTCCCAAGCGATACACATTATGCACACTTGCTAAGCATACATTATTTCGTACAGCTAGCTCAGTTGATCCTAGTATGAGCATTAAACTATTCCAAATACAATATTGTAGTATACATAATTATAATAAATAATTGTTTAGTGAAATATGTTAAAAAGCACGGCTGTATTCTTTTATTCTGGTTAACTGATTATTTGACTATTTATTATTTAGTTTATCATTAACATTTTAGAGTATAATTTCATTATATTTTTGGGGCTTTGCCACTTCAGTTAAACTATGAAAATATAATACCGTAGCTGAATTTTTATGTAATTCTTTGTAATGGACCGAAAGTTTAAAATGAGAAACGTTGTAATTATTTTCAGAAAATTCATTAATGTATCGATAGTGGATATTGAAGAGTTTTTCACTAATGCCAGAGTAAAGATAAAGGAGAGGATAACTTCATTGTAAGCCTCAATTTATTACAATCTGTAGCATTCGCATTGTATTCTTTATTTGAACTCAAGATTGAAGTATGTAAAATGCATGTGCTAATCTTTTTTTTCCAGATATTTGGATTATAATTCAATAAGGAGAATTTCATGGAAAACGTTCCAACACTTTCTGGCTTTGAAAACACTGTAAGGGATTTCATGCAGTGATTTATTGCACATTAGAGGTGTTCAATGGGCACGGATTCATGTTTTTTTTTTCCAATTGATACATGGATTTTTTTCCAGATATTTGAAGCATAATGATATCGATACTTTAGAAACAGTGCATTTTTGGAACCTAAAAAGCCTCACCCAATTGTAAGTATCTTCTTCCTTATGTTTCTTGTTTACTAAGGTTATGGTCCAAGGCAGAAATATTGAATGTCTGGCACATTTATGGGTTTCATAATATACCAACACGACTGTTGCGTAGGCATTAGGCGAACTTTATCGTCATTTCCTTATGTTATTTTTACTCGCATAAGCATTCTTCCGTGGCCCTGCCATAACTGATTCCCTCTCACATCCTTCTTGACCCCCAAGTTTCCTAAGATTTCAATGTGTGACGCATTCGCATCCCTCACGCCTACGCTCATAATGTGGTTTGTAACGATTTTCCTACCAAAAGGTCGATATGCCATGAATTACAAGATCTGCATCGTGCAACAGCAACGTGCTTCCCATAATCAGTACATCCGCTTGACCATGTCCTTTATCGCGTAATTTCCCTATTATTTAGTGACCGAATGTATTTGTAGCATAATTTTCAGACAACATATCAAGTAACAGTTTTATATCTTTGCCACAACCGTGTAGAATATAGAGTGGAAATCAAAACTGGTGGAAAACTGATATGAACACGTCAAAAATGACCCCTCTTACCTTCCCAAATTTTGATGACGCAGTTTGAGTTATGACTCCTCCTCTTCTAGTGGGCATCCCTGCTTATATTCAACCATTTATGAAATGCTTTCAAATACAAAATGGCGCTCATTTTTCGAAATTTTCGGCAAAAAAAGGAAACATTTGGGAAATTTAGCACACAAAAAAACGGTGAAAGTACTGATATAAAAGGGTCAGTTAGGTCATTTGTAGTTCAGTCTGTGGCTCCTCCCTTTTATGTCGGTACGTTCACCGTTTTTGTGTGTGCTAAATTTCCTTATTATGAGTAAAGTTGACAATTATACACATCTACAGCCATTTGCTGCGGCTTGTTTATCAAAACCACCAAATTCATGTTGGTTTCCCGCCAAAATATAGTCCCACAAATAAGTCAATTAAATATAGTTTATTTTGGTGATTTTGATTGGTCCACACCTACTGGTTGCCCGACCGGTGGGTGGTCGGGTTGGATGGTGTGAACAGCCCTTTAGTAAACCAGGGATCATGAGTTCAAAGCTGTTAAGGCCAGTCTGGTTCGCATATTCGCTGAAAGCAAAGTACAACTTAAATATTTGTGCATGATACCAAACTTATTGCAGTGTGGACGCGTTCGTCACATTTTACGTTGTGTGTTATATTCAGCGCAAACGTTTACTAATGTGGCACCAGATGTTTTGTTATTATTAATGAAAATGTGGCAGGCAGCACTGCATAACACAGCAGTTAGCAGTGTTTGCCCATGCTTATAATATGTTAAATAAATGTGTGTGAAAATTTTTCAAAATAGATTTATTTGACACATTTATAGATTTACTAACTTATTTTTCCCGTCCTACATTACTTGGAAAAAATTTGAAGGAATATATTCCTAAATTCTAGAAATGAATACGTGTACTTATACAATTTTTTTGGTTTTATCAACCACTGCCATGAATGTACATTTAATGTACTTATGAATTTAAAAACACAATTGAAAATTAATCAAAATCCAATAATGGAAGCACGTGCTCACAATAAACATACATTACATGGAACACAACATTTAATCCTTATATTTTTAATGGTGAGCTTCACTTTATTTCCGATATAATATGTAGAAATATCAAATTTTCTTATAAGTTTTGCTTTAAATCTATTTTGTTTTCACAAACTGGATTACTACCTATATAATATTATAAAAGATTCTCCGTATGTTCTATTTCAATGTCATTATTATAATCCTAAATGTAGGCCCTAAATATAATTGATAGTAGTATCATGCAGGTGTATTTTGGGATAACTTAACTTTAGCTTTATATTATTGTTGCTTTTTCGTATGCACAACATTTTAGTGATTTGAAGGTATAATGTGAATGCCTAGATTTATAAATTTCCTTATTATTAAAATTGCTTTTACAAAGATTTGGGAATTTTGTTCATAAATTTCTTTATGCAGCAATATAGTATCATTTCTAGAATAGCTCAATGGTTTAATTTTTTGTTGAATACCTAGGTTTCATTTATATATAGTAGTGATAAGTAGTTGCAATTACTTTTCGATGAATTAAATTACGCCCGTAATTCATAATTATGAGTAGAATATCATTTTGGAATTCATATCTGAGATTTCTATCTTCAATTATATTTTTCTGCCTTTTATATGCCGAATAAAAGGTTAATTTTGATTTGCAGAAAAAAAAAGCTAAATTAGCGTACGAGTCATTTGTTTTTGTTTTAGAAAGTCATTAGCCTTTCTTTGTTTTGTTTTCCCTGTCTGAACATATACAAAGGATTATAAAATTATATAAAACAGTCTCATTATATCATTCGTATATACATGTTATTTATATATACAGCATTTACATTTAATAGTATGTATACCATTAACTCAGTAGTGTACCATGTCATGTCACAGTTTACCTTCTCTAGGGAATTGCATAGTGGGGTTGCGTATAATCGTCAATTAATCACTCTTAAAGATTTAAAGCTTAGCTGTTTTGGAATATCGTACCTGGTTTCATGGTTTATTACTCATTAAATCTTTAATGACAAACTAATGATACACCAACTTTAATTAAATTGCATGGAGTTAGTTTCCATGAAATTTTATTTATGTTAACCTACAGAAAACAATAGACCCTTAAATTACTTCATTTACAGCTTAAAAAGCGTATTTTTAGAATTTCAATATCTTGAGTTTGAACCATTCTGTGAGGGTTCTGTGAGTTGTGTAGCCAGTTTCCTTTACATTTGTTAATTGTTAATTGATAATAATCCTTTGTTAATTGGTGGCTCCAAGAAATATTATTAGTAATGTAAGCACAAATACTTGCCAGTATTGACGACGTCATATTTGACCCCACCCAGAAAATACTGTCGGCAAATTTTCGGTTTATTGGAGCAACTCATTACCAATTATTTCATTTTATTTATACTCAACTGTTTAAATAAGTGTATCTATGTTATACGAATACATTTATTTAAGATTCTAAGTTTCAACGTATATTTCTTAACGTCGTACTTACATAATACCAGATTAATTGTAACGGATATTAGAGAGTTTGAGCCATCCAACGTTAACGAAACGATAACGGTAAGGATAACGAGAAACAGCGCTGGCGGGCCGGAATGTCAATGACTTCCCTATGCGAGGTATGGCATTCCAATAACATTTCTGACTTCCCGCGCTGTTTCTCGTTAAAGTTATCGTTATCGTTTCCTTAACGTTGGTTGGCTCAAATTATAGTGTATGGACAATTTTCCTAATAATACCCGCACATTTGAGATTATCATTCCAATTATATGTGAATTTAATTGTTACAGGGGTTTACAAGAAAATCGCTTGCAAAGGCTAGATAGTGGACATTTTTCTAATTTAACTCAATTGAAAATACTGTAAGTATTATTTGTGAAACGTATCATTTCATCTTTTTTATAGTTTCGTTGTTCTTGAAATTTTCTAGCCATTTTCTTTATAAATGTCGATTTTAAAAACTAAAATTGCGTAAACAAAATCAGCGTGAGTGCATCAACTTTTATTATTTGACCGCCGAATGGCTGATTGCCTTGACAACTTAATCTGACATATCCATGAAATGTATACAACTTATTAGAAGTGTCAGATCTATATCTCTACAAATAGGAAAAATTTCCCCCAAAAAAAGCCGTTAATCGACGAAGTCGTTAATCATTTAAAAAAGTCTTGTGCCAATAACTTGTATTATTCCATTTGGATAATTAATTTCCTTTCTTTGCCTAGTCCAAGTTTTTTTGGAGCAGCTTATTCTTAATTATTATTTGGTTACCTAATTATGTTTTGCAAATATTCCAAGATTACGCAAGACTCCTAATGGAATTGAATTCGACATAATGCGGATTATATTTTTATTTAATTCTTATTTCCGTTATTATGGATTATTTAAAAAAATAACATTGTGCTTACTGATTCATGTATAATGTAAGAATAACAAATATTCTTGCTTAATTTATAATACAATACTAATGTTTTATCTTTTAGACATCTGGAGAAGAATTCCATAAAATTGATACATCGAGATGCATTCAAAGGCTTAGACAAACTTGAAGAAATGTAAGTCACGCTGACAATCCATTTCTTTTTTATCTCATTGTTCTTATAATGGTGATTTATTGTTATGTTTTTATTTTGACAGATATTTGAACTATAATAATTTGACAGCCATTCGTTCTGGTACATTCGCATTGCCTAGACTGCGCATAATGTGAGTAACCTTAATACATTTACAATATACGTATTTTTATTATATAGCTTATAACAAATATGTATATATGTAGATTTCAATGTTTGAGTTCAATATTTCTATAACCATTTTAGTGTACTTACACATACGCATTTTACAAAAATGATACATGTGTATACCATATGACGTTGTCAGGTGCAAAATACAGATGACAAGTTTACATAAAGTAAATAGTACAATATGTAAAATACTGCAATACTAAAGAGATGCCCTATTATGTATTTTATATAAGGGGCCATTCAAAAAGGTCGTCCTCAAGAGGGGGGGTGGGGGGGGAACTCTGCTGGCATGTGGACACCATGTGGACAGGGGGGAGGGTGAGGGAAGCCATTATGGACATCCAGTAATGATGATATTTTTCAGTTTTTTTTTTGTTTAATTAAGTTTTAAAGATCAGTGAAAGGGGAAAGGTACTCGATATGAAATGTGTCCCCAAGTCTCAAATGTACTTCAATTTTGAAACCTTGGGAATGTCGGGTGAAATCTCGCACTTATTATTATTTATCGCTTATCTTGATTGCAATTATTCAGGTTGTTACTATTACTGTTATTACTAAAGCTTTATTGAAAGTAATTACTGTTCTTGAAGGAAAATCCCCGATTGCAGATTACTAAATCATGTAATGTTGCTAACTACGACTACGATCGTTAAATCTATTAATTTAAATAGTTTGTGCAAAACCAGAATAATAATTCAAAAGGACTGGGTATTGTGGTTGTGAGGCATTTTAAGGTATCAGATTTTAAATTTTCCACAGGTTTTGTTGGAAAATACGCTGGTATTTCACAACAAAGCCATAGTAAATTTAAAATTTGAAGCCTTGAAATACCAGTGTATTTTCTCTGTATAAATATTGCTATTACATATGTATTAGATTCATTATTAGCAGCTACATGTAGTTATCTGTATCGTTTGAGTTCTAGATTTTTGCACTATAGAGATTTTGAGCCAGCCAACGTTAACGAAACGATAACGAGAAACAGCGCTGGCTGCCCGGAATGTCAAGGACTACCCTATGCGAAGCATGACATTCTAATGCCATTCCGGGCCGCCAGAGCTGTTTCTCGTTAACGTTGGCTAGCTCATACTCTTATAACAGGGGTTCTGCAATGTTTCTAAAAAAAATGTTGATTATTTGATATACTTGACATACAGTATTTAATATTTGGTGCTTACATACGAGACAATTCATATGATTCGGGCGAGACATGCTTGGTCTCGTAGTGCCTACAAACCACTTTGACATATGATTCGTATTCATATTTTGAATAACATAATAAAAGTGCAATAAAATCTTTTTAATATTCTATAAAATGATATAAAATATAAATTCTGATCAAAACTAAAGTCAGTCATAAATACTGTATTGTAGATTTATATTTTATTCCGTTTCTCCTTGCTATTTCAAAAAGGTTATATTTTAAGCATTTATGGTCCGGGATTATAAATTTGAAGACAACTGCAGTGGCACTGCACTATGGCAACCAACTTTTCTTTAATTTGATTTCGCTGCTGGTGTCGTCACCCTGTATTAAATTCACTGTATCAAGTAGAGTTCACATAGACGCTGGACTGGATTAACTTTCTTATACAAATATTATCATTAGATGCCCAGTGTAATTTTCATCGAGCTGCAAACAATGGTTAAAAAAATATTTTCATTTGAAAGTTTGCCCTACAGGGCTTATGTTAGTCAAATAATCTTGGTCGGTTTTGGTGTGGTTAGTTTTATCTACAGCACCGTATATTCAGAAGTTCGTTTTTGTATATAGTATATTTATTTATATTTGCAAATTGGCATATCTTCTCTGGAAAATCAGTCAAGTAGAAGATGAGGTAAATGACGAAGTTTGCAATCTCCAAACCTTTAACTATTCTCGTCAAAAGGCTGCAATATTAAAAGCATGAATGAATATGGGGAAATACAAGTATTATACATTAGACAGTTTTCGCATGCCAACGTCTTTATACTTGCCTTAACTTTAATGGCGGGAAGGGAGGAGACACGCATTGAACTAACTACCCAATTTTAGCCCAGACCTTGCTTAATCCCACGTCCTTAATTATTATTTTTTTAAAGTAGGGTGTCCAGAACATTTGTTGGAACATACAAAGGCCTATCCTATAAATTTGCAAGCACCCGTATCGTTGCCAATACCACGACATTTTCCAGATTTTTCTGATTAACGGAAATTTCCTGACTTCGAAGGAACCCGGCTTTCCCAAGGTTTCAAAAATTAAATGACATTGCCCTTTACCGATAAACGAGGCATTAAACATTTCACTTTTTGCGGGATTAATTTTGGCTTTTGAAACTCATTTTTTGATTATTTTTTTTCAAAATTTCTATAATAAATATATTTCAACCAACAGTTTATCCGCGTATTGGGCAAGGCGCAAGGTCATATGGGAAGGCAATGGACTAATCGGTTTTATAATTACAATGACCTTAAATACAGTAATTTCCCCAACTAATTGTTCCATTGCCTTTTCCAATTTGACCTTTCCGTTGTCAACAGGCAATTGACCTGTAGTCTGTCTGAGCATCCCTCATATAAATAATAATAACTGCAATGTAATCGCAACTATTTATATATATATATATATAAATTAGTTATATATCCTTAGAAGAAAAAAAAATCCAACAAACTGAGTTGGATATCCGCGTAAAACCGAGTAATGCTTTTTATGACATGCGTATTAGGGGTCTTCGTAATTGATTTTCTAACGCAATTAACACCACCATTAATTAAATGAGCGTCCAAGCCAAAAGAAGCCACCAATAGATTTTACGGTCACATTCGTGATCCTAATAGAATTTTAGTTTGGTGAACTTCAACATTAATTGCTGGCTTAATGGATTAATGTTATGCTAGACTAGCATCGGGTGACATTTGATGGTTCCTATTAATTCAATGAGAAAAGCTGTTATAGCTGTGATTTCCCAGCTTCGTACTGATAGTATTCATTCCTGTATAGTTCTGTATAGTTCTCGTGTTAGGTTTCTATTTCTTTCATCGTGGTGTTGGTGAAATGACGGTGAGCACCATCTGGTCTTAGAATCGATTCACCGAAGCATTAATAGCAATTACTGAAGCGCTTTCACAGCAAATCGGCTTAAATATATCGTAGCAACATTTTATTTTTTGCGACGTTGCTTGTTTGTTGGTAATTAAATCATGCAGAAGAACAATTAATAAATAATCTAACCATTCAATAATTAAGTCTTGAGATTTATAATGAGGGAATTTTTGTTCCTAGATGAATCAAAAATGATCGTCTAATCTTCTTAAAAATTGGAATGTTAGAACGCTCATTATTTTTAATGGCGTACATATTTTGATGGAAACACAATTACCTTCGATGTAATATGATGTTGGTTGACAGTTTTAGCATGCCAATGTCTTTATACTTACCTTAATTTTAATGGCGGGAAGGGAAGAACCACGCATTCGCTCCCATTACGTTCAGTTAGTTCAATGGGTAGTTCAATGCGTGGCTCCTCCCTTCCCGACATTAAAGTTAAGGTTAGTATAAATATGTTGGCGCGCTAAAACTATCTATTTTTGTTTTAAGAACTAAAAATGGTACTCGTAATGGAGGAACCTACATGTACTTGCATATGATAAAGCAAAGGGTTATGTTTTTATTTCAGTTCATTCGAATATAATAAGATCAAAGTTCTGACAAAAAGCATCTTAGAAGCTCCGTTTCTTCATACAGTGTAAGTATTTTTTTTTAAATTTAATTATTTACTTATATGTATTTATCATTTGAGTAATCTATTGTGAACATTAAATTTGGCGTACATAATTGGTTACACCTTATTATATTATAATATATTTCATTAACTTTAAAATGTATGAACAAATCTCATAAAAACTTCTATCATAATTTTAAACATGGTATAATTTTGAGAAATCCCCTTTATTAATTTAAGTGATAATTGCGTTTTCTTGCTCCATTTCCTAGACGTTTAAGTCATAACCAGATCGAGATTATTCAACCTAGTGCCATTCCTAAGTTGATTAACATTAAAGTCTGGTAAGTAGACACGTATAATAGTACACCATATTAAACTCATGGGTAATTTCGAAGTTTCGCTTGGGTGAATTGCAATTAAAACTTGTTTGACATTAATTTTATTAATGTATGCAAAATTAAAATGGAAAATCAGCCCTTAGGATGAAACATAAACAAATGCTGATAGAATACCAATAATACAAAATTATACACACAAATCTCATTAGAATATCGTAAAAAACATAATCATTTCAGGCACATGAACATTGTATTATGCCTTTAAACGAAGAGCATTTTGACGTTTATATGAACTGCCGCCGAAATTGATTAAAAGTAGTAATTAAAAATTCGTGTAATTAATTTGTCTAATGACACGTTGATAAAGCGAGATCATGTCTGATAAACTACTGTTGTTTATTTGAACAGGTATTTGGACAATAATAGTTTAAGGAGCATCCCTGATGGAGTTGCTGAAAATCATGACTTTACATCTATATTACAACAACCAGAAAAGTAAGTCTATTTTATTTAATTTGTTTAATTGTATTGATTAACTAATAGCGTCAGATATACTAAGTACAGTCGATTCCGCTTAATCTGGACACATCCGGCGGAGGCGTTTTGCCCCGATTAGGCGGCTGCCCAGAATA
>JAUJYV010002457.1:0-12547 GCA_033995625.1 Ophyiulus pilosus | reverse complement strand
AGTATCGATGCAGACTAAGTATCGGAAGAAAGTATCGATGCAGACTAAGTATCGGAAGAAAGTATCGATGCAGACTACAAAAGTATTGGAAGAAAGTATCGATGCAGACTAAGTATCGGAAGAAAGTATCGATGAAGACTAAGTATCGGAAGAAAGTATCGATGCAGACTACAAAGTATCGGAAGAGAGTATATCGATGCAGACTACAAAGTATCGGAAGAGAGTATCGATGCAGACTACAAAGTATCGGAAGAAAGTATCGATGCAGACTACAAAGTATCGGAAGAAAGTATCGATGCAGACTACAAAGTATCGGAAGAAAGTATCGATGTAAACTAAGTATCGGAAGAAAGTATCGATGCAGACTAAGTATCAGAAGAAAGTATCGATGCATCAGAAGAAAGTATCGATACTAATCAACATATCGGAAGAAAGTATCGGAAGAAAGTATCGATGCAAACTGCAAAGTATCGGAAAAAAGTATCGATGAAGACTAAGTATCGGAAGAAAGTATCGATGCAGACTACAAAGTATCGGAAGAAAGTATCGATGCAGACTACAAAGTATCGGAAGAAAGTATCGATACAGACTACAAAGTATCGGAAGAACATATCGATATAAAATTGAATTAACCGCTCAACTGCTAAGTTAGGTCCTAACTGTTAGGACAAAGGTCATCTTACAGGGTGCAACAAAAATTACAAACATTTCTACTCCAAGACTAGTAACTTGCAGCCGGTGCACCCGGACACGTCAAGATCATTGTTAAAACGCAGAAAATTGAATTAACCGCTCAACTGCTTACCTGGTGGAAACAAGACGAGCAGGAACCAATCCAAGACGAAGCACCGGAAGCGGGCTAGCCAGGGCCATGTGTGGAACACAAGGGATAACTGGTCTTCTTTTTTTTTCTTCTTCTGAATGTCCTCCATATAGGGCAGGCGTTCACACTTCACCCGGTAGCGTCGGGAATGGAGGAGCCATACGCAACGAAACGAGCGGTTAACCCCTCAGACCGATGAGCGGTTAACCCCCTCCACCGATGAGCGGTTAGCCGTCTGTCGTCGCGGAAGATGAACAAAAGTGCGCCGAGTTGTAGAGCGCAATTAACGAAGACGTTGACAACTCTGGAAAAACTCAGTGAGTGGCAGATGAGCAGTTATATTTAACCGCCAAGCTGGCAAAAAAAGCATCTGGGCCAAGATGGAGATCGGAGAGTGGAGAGTGGAGAAGAAAAAAAAAAACTTGACAGCCGCGAGTTCATAACATCGGAGGAATGGCACTCTTATCTGCAGTGTTAGACCTGACAATCACTGGTCAGGAAGAATAAAACGGGGTTAAAGGTCACTGACGTGAGATTGACGTGGGCGACGAAACCGTTCGACAAACTTGATAAAAAACGCGACGTACTTCAACAAATTCGTCTCCATTTCGTTGATGTAGCACTGAAGATGAAGCCTGAACAAGTACACAATTCGGGGGTGTGTTACAATAACACGAATTTACCATCAAACATGTACAAGATTTGGATATTTTGATCAGCCTGATGTCCGACGATCCGTAAATGACCACTCGAAATTGCCAAATGAAAATTGTTGTAATTTCGCAATAAATTTCAAACGTGTTTCTAGGATTACAAAGTTCATTTCTAGCTTTTTCAAGGACGTTTTTGTTGTTTGATAAATTAGTCGGATATTTTCCAACAAGTTTCAAATATTTCTAGGATTGCAAAGTTCATTTTTTTTAAATTGCAAAGGTCGTTTCTAATTAGCATAAAATTTCATTCACGAGTCTAACATTCTCAACAAGTTTAAAACAAATTTCGAGGATTGCAAATTTCATTTCTTAGATTTTTGAGTGACGTTTCTAATTAGCATATTTGATAAATTTGTCAGATATTTTCCAATAAGTTTCAAACATATTTCTACGATTACAAAGTTCATTTTTTTTAACTTCCAAGGACATTTCTAATTAACGTAATATTTGACAAACGAGTCAAACATTTTTTACTAATCACAAACTGTTCATTTTCAGATAAATTACTGATCACAAACAATCAATTTTCAGATAATTTACTGATCTCAATTAGTTCATTTTCGGATAATTTACTGATCTCAATTAGTTCATTTTCGGATAATTTACTGATCACAAACTATCAATTTTCTAATAATTTACTGATCACAACAAATTGTTAATTTTCTGATAATTTACTGATCCCAACAAGTTGCTAATTTCCAGATAATTTACTGATCACAAATCGTTTTTCAGATAATTTACTGATCACAAATTGTTAATTTTCTGGTAATTTACTGCTCACCAATTGTTAATTTTCAGATAATTTACTGATCACAAACTATTAAGTTTCTAATAATTTACTGATCACAAGTTAATTTTCTGATAATTTACTGATCCCAACAAGTTGCTAATTTCCAGAAAATTTACTGATCACAAATTGTTAATTTTCAGATAATTTACTGATCACAAACTATTAAGTTTCTAATAATTTACTGATCACAAATTGTTAATTTTCTGGTAATTTACTGATCACCAATTGTTCATTTTCAGATAATTTACTGATCACAAACTGTTCATTTTCAGATAATTTACTGATCACAACAAGTTGCTAGTTTTTATATAATTTACTGACCCCAATTTAAGATTAAATTACTGATCCCAAATTGTTAAATTTCAGATAATTTACTGATCCAAAATTTTTAATTTTCTGGTAATATAATGATCACAAACTTAATTTTCTGAAAATTTACTGATCCCAAATTGTTAATTTTTTGATAATTTACTTATTACAAGCTATTAATTTTTAAGCAAACACGATAACTTTCTAACCAATTTGTGACGAAAATTTAAACCTGATCATACGACAAATATTAACAGTTTATTTACGGTTTTTATACTAGTTTTTTTCTGTATAAGGGCGTTAGCTGAATCTAATTTTGGTTTAATTAATGGAGATGCTCAACACTAGATCTGGAAATGTAACATTTAAAAAAATATAATTGTGTTGGGTAATCTTTAAAAAAACGTTGAAGTAAAGAAGTAAAGAGCTTATAAATAAAATATTGTGCAGCATTTTAGTATAAATATTTTAAAACAACCCAATTTTGTTGCTAAAGTGTGTATTTTTATCGAATCTTTTTCTTTGGGGTTGAAATGTTAGAACCAATCATGGATTCTGAATCATGAATCTTGTATGAATCCTTGGGAATCTTTGTACATCTGTACACATTTTGGATGATCATTTAATCTTTGAAACGATAGATTCTTCCAAAGTTTGACTCTTCCATCCTTGAAATCTTGGAATCAATCATGATCCTGACAAAACTAGATTCCATAATGATGGAATCTTGCATGAATCCTTTGGAATCTTTGTCAATTTGTCTCTTCATTGAATCTTTGTACAGATTGAATCTTTCTTGAATCTTTACAACGAAATATTCTTGCAAATTTTAACTCTACCATCCTTGAAATCTTAAAATCTATCATGGATCTTCACAAAACAAGATTCCTTAATGATGGAATCTTGCATGAATCCTTGGGAATCTTTGTCTCTTCATTGAATCTTTGTATAGATTGGCTATGTCTTGAATCTTTGCAATGACATAATCTTGCAAATCTTAACTCTAAATCTTAGAATCAATCATGGATCCTCACAAAAAAAGATTCCTTAATGATGGAATCTTGCATGAATCCTTGGGAATCTTTGTACATTTGTACACATTATGGTTGATCACTTGATCTTTGAAACGAAAGATTATTCCAAAGTTTGACTCTTCCATCCTTGAAATCTTGGAATCAATCATGGATCCTTACAAAACCAGATTTCTTAATGATGGAATCTTGCATGAATCCTTGGGAATCTTTGTCTCTTCATTGAATCTTTGTACAGATTGGCTCTGTCTTGAATCTTTGCAACGAAATATTCTTGCAAATTGTAACTCTAAATCTTAGAATCAATCATGGATCCTCACAAAACAAGATTCCTTAATGATGGAATCTTCCCTGAATCTTTTCACCGACAGATTCTTGGAGCGCTGGACTTTTGTTAGATTTTCTTTCTGTATCACATTCAAAGTCATAACTTTTGACAATTGTTAGAAATTGTACCGGCTTCAGACATTAGCCAACAATAGATTTCTGAGAATTTTGAAGACGTGAAAGCACTCGACATCTTCGAAATGTTGAAGACTTCGTATCTTTGGTTTCCTCACACACACACACAATACGTTCCGTGACGTCATACTCCACATCCGGTTTCATGGAGATGGAAACTACAATCCATTCAGCTCAACCAACACAAAACACAAAAGGAGGAAAACCACACGTTCAATAAAATAATATTCAAAATGTGGATACCTTAGCCTGATTTGAGCTACAGAGGGCGTTACTTTGGGTCAGTCATCGTTTTGTCCAGTTGGGATAACTTTGGATTACTAGCTTGACCAATGTTCAAACTGTACAAAACGATGACTGACCCAAAGTAATCCCAACGGACATAACGTTGACTGGCCCAAAGTAACCCCGACTGGACAAAACAACGACTGGCCCAAAGTAACCCCAACTGGACAAAACGATGACTGGCCTAAAGTAACCACAACTGGAAAAAATGATAACTGGCCCAAAGTAACCACTCAACTGGACAAAACGATGACTGGCCCAAAGTAACACACTAAACTGGACAAAATGATGGCTGACCTCAAGTTAGCCCAACTGGACAAAACGATGACTGGCCAAAATGATGGCTGACCTCAACTTAGCCCAAGTGGACAAAACGACGACTAGCCCAAAGTAACCCCAACTGGACAAAACGTTGACTGGCCCAAAGTAACCCCAACTGGACAAAACGACGACTGGCCCAAAGTAACCCCTACTGGACACAACGATGACTGTCTCAAAGTTAACCCTACTGGACAAAACGACGACTGGCCCAAAGTAACCACAACTGGACAAAACGATGATTGGCCCAAAGTAACCCCACCCCAACTGGACAAAAGGATTACTGGCCCAAAGTAGCCCCAACTGGACAAAACGTTGACTGGTCCAAAGTAACCCCAACTGGACAAAACGATGATTGGTCCAAAGTAACCCCAACTGGACAAAATGATGACTGACCTCAAGTTAGCCCAAGTGGACAAAACGATCACTGGCTCAAAGTTACCCCAACAGTAACCCAAAATCTCCACATTTTACGTTATCGTGCCATGAATGTTGTCAATCATCAGTAATGCTTTTTTTTTTGAAGTGAGAAGAAGCAGAGAGAAGTCTCTGGTTAACATTTAAACTCGTGAATATATTTGTTTAGAAAACTACACTTTAGTTAATGTCTATACATCTGTCTGCGAACAAAAATTTGCGAATATATACGTAAGAAATGAAGTAAACCAGAGGCTGTCCATTATCTCATCTAATCCTTCAATACTTAACCCACTAACTAACACTAGCGTTTAACTAGGCCAAACACTAGGTCCACTTAGTTTTGGGTCCTAATTATTGTTAAGTTTTTCGCAATTTCAAAAAAATAAAACTGGCCCAAACTTTACGGTTGGGGTTACCCATTTTACGGTATTGAAGACGTGAGTTTAAACTACATATGTGTACCAGGGGAATTCCCCTACCGTGAACACTGTGGCAACGTTAATTAAAAAGAGGCCTCGTTTTTCATGTTTTACATCGCTGAAAATCGGTCTCTGTTGGAATATAAATAGAATTAATTTGAATATTACGCATTATTTTTAATTGAATTGTTTTACTCATTATCTGAATAACTTATTTTATAGATATGATGAATAAAACATGAAGATATGAACAAATGACGACTTAGTATGGTATTGGAGAGAGTAGAGAGATTGAGCCAGGCAACGCCTTAACGTTAACCTTAACGTTAGAGGCGGGAAGGGAAGAAGCACGCATGCGCACTCATGACGTTCAGTTAGCTCATTAGATACGTAGTTCAAATGCGTGGTTCCTTCCTTCTCGCCGTTAAAGTTAAGGTAACTATAAAGACGTTGACATGCGAAAACTGTTTAATAGAGAGATTGAGCCAGGCAACGCCTTAACGTTAACCTTAACGTTAGGGGCGGGAAGGGAAGAAGCACGCATGCGTAATCATGACGTTCAGTTAGCTCATTGGGTAGTTCAATGCGTGGTTCCTTCCTTCTCGCCGTTAAAGTTAAGGTAACTATAAAGACGTTGGCATGCGAAAACTGTTTAATTGAGAGATTGAGCCAGGCAACGCCTTAACGTTAACCTTAACAATAGAGGCGGGAAGGGAAGAAGCACGCATGCGCACTCATGACGTTCAGTTAGTTCATTGGGTAGTTCAAATGCATGGCTCCTCCCTTCCCGTATTCAACGTTAAGGTTAACGTTAAGGCTTTGGCTGGCTCAATCTCTCTATGATGCATATAGTGTAATGGCTATATATGGCCATGTTTGGACATGTAATGCTTTTTCTAGATATGGCTAGACCAGAAATTGGACATGTATTGATAATTCAGAACCAACTATGGTCCTTAGATGATTACTAATGACTTTTATATGTTCATAAGCCCAATCTTTTCTGAGGGGCCTATTAAATTATGTTTATTTTACATATTTTATAAGACTTATCAAACCTATCAGATATTTTTGATAAAGGGTCTTAATTTGTCCATATCTAAGTTATATATATGCATGTGTAAATTATACCAGCTGTGAAAACATGTTTCTAACATTATATATATGTCTCTGGGAATGATTTTGACATTTCTAAATGTGCCCGTATCAGGTCCCAGAGTGTGGCTCAAAAGAGATCTTGATACGGGAATCAAGGGGCCGTATAAAAAAACGACACAATTTAGTGCAATTTATTGTATTTTTCTCGACATTATCGATTTTTTCTAGCAGACTATCCAATGTTTTACAAAGAATGTGACATTGTTGATGCCGTATAAGGAAGTTTCAAAAATACTGGGGGTTATTCTAGGAGATGTGTTTATACACGACAGGGACCGAACGTAAACAAAGGGCGGTTTTGAGACTCAGACGCGGTGGAAGATAACTAAACTAGACACGGACATTTATGTAGTTTGAAGGGTTAGCGAAACTAATTCCCCAGTTGTTCACTAATTGGCAGAGTTGGAATCAAGTCAAAAAAACAGGATGCGAAATAAGTCAACTTTAATATTTTTGACTGAGAGGGGAATTTCGGATATGTCATGACTTGAGTTTCTAATAATTACGTGTAATTAGATAGTCTCGATAGCAGCTCTTCACCAATGGACACGCCTCTGAGAAAAGCACGTGCTACTGTCCGAGAGTTTGTCCAGCTGAGGTTACTTCGGGCCAGTCATCGTATTGTCCAGTTGTGGTTACTTTGGGCTAGCCATCGTATTGTCCAGTTGTGGTTACTTTGGACCAATCATCGCTGTGTCCAGTTGGGTTTAATTTGGACCAGTCATCGTTTTGTCCGGTTGGAGTGGTTACTTTGGACCAGACGTCGTTTTGTCCAGTTGGGAAGGTTAATTACTTTGGGCTAGCCATCGTTTTGTCCAGTTGGGGTTACTTTGGACCAATCGTCGCTGTGTCCAGTTGGGTTTAATTTGGACCAGTTATCGTTTTGTCCAGTTGATGTTACTTTGGACCAGTCAAACTTTTGTCCAGTTGAGGTTACTTTGGGCCAATCATCATTTTGTCCAGATGGGATAACTTTGGGTCAGTCATCGTTTTGTCCAGTTGGGTTTACTTTGTGCCAGTCGTCGTTTTGTCCAGTTGGGAAGGTTAATTACTTTGGGCTAGCCATCGTGTTGTCCAGTTAGGGTTACTTTGGACCAGTCGTCGTTTTGTCCAGTTGGGTTTAATTTGGACCAGTCATCGTTTTGTCCAGTTGTGGTTACTTTGTGCCAGTCGTCATTTTGTCCAGTTGGGAAGGTTACTTTGGGCCAGTCATCGCTGTGTCCAGTTGAGGTTTTTTTATGCTAGTCTTCGTTTTGTCCAGTTGGGTTTAATTTGGGTCAGTCATCGTTTTGTGCAGTTGTGGTTACTTTGTGCCAGTCGTCGTTTTGTCTAGTTGGGAAGGTTACTTTGGGCTAGCCATCGTGTTGTCCAGTTAGGGTTACTTTGGGCCAGTCATCTTATTGTCCAGTTGAGGTTTCTTTGGGTCAGTCTTCGTTTTGTCCAGTTGGGTTTAATTTGGACCAGTCATCGTTTTGTCCAGTTGTGGTTACTTTGGACCAGTCATCGCTGTGTCCAGTTGGGTTTACTTTGTGCCAGTCGTCGTTTTGTCCAGTTGGGAAGGTTAATTACTTTGGGCTAGCCATCGTGTAGTCCAGTTAGGGTTACTTTGGGTCAGTCATCGTTTTGTCCAGTTGTCCAGTAAACGCCCTGGCCTATAGCTACCCCACATGTCTCCCCCGCTAGATACCCCACACGATGGGGGTAACTTTGGATCAGATATGGATGGGAATACCCCTGTCCCTGTTCATCAGAGAGTAAAAATGACGTCATATTTGGAAAGAGGAGGGTTGACCCTCGCAGATAATAGAGTTTGAGCCACCCAACGTTAATGAAACGATAACGATAACAATAACGAGAAACAGCGGTGGCGACCAGGAATGTCAAGGACTCCCCTACGCGAAGCATGCCATTCCAATGCCATTCCGGGCCACTGTGTGTCGTTCTCGTTATCGTTAACGTTAACGTTGACTTGCTCAAACTCTAGTATTTTTTAGAAGAGTCCACACTTCCCTCCACCGTCCACCCCCAGTTATCTCCAGTCCCCATCTTCGCGGTCAAACGACGATCATTCGTCGCAACGGCGTCTCTTATCGGTGGTCATCCACGTGTTGGACGATGGCGTGTCTTGACCACGTTCCGCAACAACCGCGCTAACGGTCGTAATTTGTGGCTGGCGAACAAGGGGCTAAAAATAGGGTCTTTTATTTTGGGGAAGTCGAGTGAAGGGATAAACAAACAAAAGGCATTTTCGGTGCATTAACGCAGGCGATGAAATGGAGGTTCATCCCTGTGGTTCATGCCTGATTGATGTTGGCAATTAAGACACGACAAAAGACAGGCTTGATTTAACCACCCTTAACGTAAACAGGAGGGGGTGGGATATCAGCGAAACGCACGTGGGGAAACAGGAACACCGAACACACATTTTGGACAATGTCCAAAACCAAAATTTCATGTTCAACATATAGCATCATCTGCAGGAATGATGATGTCTCCAGATGCCTGAACTAGACATCAATTTGGATAATCTTTGGATCATATCAAAATTAACATGAAATATCCAATGAAACATGATGTACAAAAACGTTATTAACATGTCCAAAACATGAAATTTCAACATGTAGACCTGGATGGAATGTGAACAAGTCCAGAACATGAAATTTCAACATCGATAGACCTGGATTGAATGTTCAGTCCAGATTCCTCAACATCAACTTAGATAATGTGTGGAGTGTAACAAACTTAACATGAAAATTTAACCAAACGTGATGTACAGACACATTATTAACATGTCCAAAACATAAAATTTCAACATCTAGACCTGGATGGAATGTTCAGTCCAGATTCCTCTTGGATAATGTTTCGATCATATTAATAATTAACATGAAATACTTAACGATACATGATCTGTATAAACACGTTTTTAACATGTCCAAACAAAAAAATCTCTTGTTTGAACATGTCACAATCTGGATGTAATGTTCAATCCAGATTCCTGAACTAGACATCAATTTGGATAATCTTTGGATCATATCAAAATTAACATGAAATTTGAACGATACATGTTGCATACATGATGTACAAACACGTTATTAACATGTCTAAAACATGAAATTCCAACATCTAGACTTGGATGGAATGTGAGCATGTCCAAAACATGAAATTTCAACATCGATAGACCTGGATTGAATGTTCAGTCCAGATTCCTGAACATCAACTTGGATATTGTTTGGATTATACATATGTCCAAAACATGGAATATCGTGTTTTTCACATGAAAGTTTAACAGTACATGTTGCGTAAATTATGTATAACACGTTTTTAACATGTCCAAAACATGAAATTTCAACATGTAGACCTGGATGGAATGTTCAGTCCAGATTCCTGAACTAGACATCAATTTGAATAAATTTTCGATTATATCCAAATTAACATGATGTACAAACATGTTATTAACATGTTCAAAACATGAAATTCCAACATCTAGACTTGGATGGAATGTGAACATATCCAAAACATGAAATTTCCACATCTAATAGACCCGGATGGAATGTTCATGCAGTCCAGATTCCTGAACATCAACTTGGATAATGTTTCGATCATATCAAAATTAACATGAAATACCCAACAAAACATGTTGCATAGATGATGTAGAAACACGTTTTTAACATGTCCAACATGTAAACAGTAAATTTGCTTGGAAAAACTCAAAGACTTCAAGGATTTCAAGGATTTGAAGCGTCATCCTTTAAATTTCCAAGCACCTAATCCACGACTACAATTTTTTCCAAAGAGCTTTTTCCCAAATTTTTTTCCCTGACATCGCCAGGAAATTCAAGCATTATAACTGACATTTAACCCGAATTTCAAGCATATTTCCTGACTTTCCCGAGGTGTTGAAAACTCAAGTACATTTGTCGACTTTCAAGGCTGTTGGGAACCATTTAAGAAACCGTACTTTTATCCAAACAGGATTACACGGAGATATTCAAGGATTTCAAGGATTCCAAGGATTTCAAGGCCCATACCACAAATTTTCAAGCACTATAAGCTCCAAACACAATTTCATAGGCTCTAAAGTTGAAGTTTTACAAATTCCAGATCTAGATTTCAGCCATCGCCTCATCAAAAACCGCACCTTAAAAAAAAGTACGAAAATTTCCCAAACTTTCCAGGACTTTCCTTACCGATTCGCACATCCGACGGAGTTAGCGGGAACCTCGCGAAATAATCACCCGCGACAAACCGCACTCATGATCGGGGCACTTTCACCACAGTCGCGTACAAATCGAAATAAAGATATGGGCACAAAATAGAAGCACCAACAGGCTGGTAAAGGCCTCTTCTTATTCCCATAGTTGGATGACTGAAATAGAATGGGGAAAACTAGCCTTGCGATCAATGGGACGGAAGCGCGGAAAGATCCAAAGACCGAACGAAGGGCACAAAGGAAGTTCCAAAAACCGGAAGAAGGGCACAAAGGAAGTTCCTAAAACAGGAAGAAGGGCACCGAAGAAGTTTAAGACCGAAAATGTCAAGGCACAAAAATACAAAATGGCGCAATTTCAAAATAAATAAATACATGCTGCGGGCATGGAAATGATGTCACGGGGTCACGTGACCCACGAGGCTATTTTGGGGCCGGATTTGGAACGTTACCAAGACGCATTTTAAATAGTGCAATGACACGTATCTAACAAATAACTGAAATATTTTTTTTTTTTAAAAATGAAGGCAAATTACCAAAAAACTGTGAGAAATTTACACGGATTTGGATAAAAAATAAATATGTCCTTAATTGATTTAAATTATTTAATTAAAATTTTATGTAAATTATATGTATATATTTTAAGTGTTGGCTCGTATATATACGTAATTTATAACATACACATTAAATTACTTTTTATAAAATTCAGTTTTAATATATACTATTTTGTCTCAAATATCGTATATATTTTTTATAAAATATATAAATATCTAATTAATATTTTTATAAAAAAATATTAATATGTAATTAATATTTTTATAAAATATATAAATATTTAATTAGATAGTTTTATAAAATGCAAAAGTATCTAATTATATATTTTTATATCTAACTCAATGTTCATCTGAAAGCAAATTATTTTATTAAAATATAAAAATTACAATTTTAATAAAATCTCATTAATTTCATAAATCTCATTATCTAATTAATATTTTTATAAAAAAATATTAATATGTAAATAATATTTTTATAAAAAAATATAACTATCTAATTAATGTTTTTATAAAATATATAAATAACTAATTAATATTTTTATAAAATATATAAATATTTAATCGTCAAAGGTGAGTAATAGGAGCTAAATTCCCCTATTATTAGTTTTAGCAGGTAATGTTGACGATTGGGCTCCGTCCACCAGTCACGTGATTATAACCCCGAACGAACGGTATTTAGATAAAGCGCCGTTAGATTCAACAGCCTTCCGTCACGCGCAGACTGTCTAAATCGCGTTAAATAAGTTCCAACGGTGAAAACGTTATCGGAGTCGCCGTGTGAATTTCAGGCAAGAATTGCGCAGTGGGGCACGTGAAAGAGGATGCGTTACAAATATTTTATTTTCAGGTGCCCCACTGCGCAATTCCTGCCTGAAATTCACCCAGAAATACCAATTGCCATTGGTTCTAAGCCGCAACTAGGGCGTATTCTAGCGCGAGTTACGACACAACACGACACAGCGTCTAGCGGCCATGACAATTAAAAGTGTTTCGCGTTCTGACCTACTTGAGCTTGCGTAATACGGAAGGCACATGTACATTTGGAAAAAAGTCACGGT
>JAUJYV010002456.1:0-12549 GCA_033995625.1 Ophyiulus pilosus | reverse complement strand
TATTCTGGGCAGCCGCCTAATCGGGGCAAAACGCCTCCGCCGGATGTGTCCAGATTAAGCGGAATCGACTGTATCAGATTACACCACCAGGGCTTCAGCTAAGATGAAAATGTTGTTGGATATGTTCTAAAGCCGGGTCTCCACTGAAGGCAACATGCAACACACAAACACTCAAACCCAAACCTGAATTCAGGTTTAAATCCGGCAACATGTTGATGAATGCAGAGGTGCGTCCACCAAAAGTTGACTGAAAAAATGAACAAATGTGTCCAGTTTATGGCGCTTTACGGCTGAGCATGCGCAGTAAAGTGACAACATGTTTTCCCTTTGATCCGGACCGCCTCCCGAGCGATTGGCGAATTGTTGTCGAAACCATGGTTCTGGCCTCAAAAAAACGTCACAAGTTTGCTCAAACATATAGGTAGGCAAACTTTTATCCAATATTTGTTTCAGCAAGCCTTGTTGCCGCAACATTGTTGCCTTTGGTGGAGATCTGGCTTACGAGAATTAGTCAGTCCTAAAAACAGTGATTTTAGGATATTTTCGTTCATTTTTTAATGTGTTCAGTGTATTGGATTAAGTTGAAAATCTTAACGATAGATTAAGTAATTTGCCACGGTAGTTATAATGATATTGCCTATATTATCACCTATATTCTTAAAAATACAAGACGGTTTTCAAGATTCTACTATTCAATATTGTATAAAAGGATGAAGCACTCTTCACATTGTTGAGTAGCAATAAATGAGATTTTATTTGACTCAAGATCTGCTTGAACTTAATTAATCAAATAAGCCATTTTTATTAGATCCAGGAAATGACATCTTTCAGTAAATTCATGTTTGACTTCTAGACATCCATCGAACGTAAGCTGTACGATTCCCAATTTCGTTCAAACATGTCGTTCAAAAGTACTTCGGAAACGTTAAGGATATACTATATGTTGAAGTTGAGAGTAGTAGGATTCGTAAAGATATTAAAGTTCGCCCGTTCACGTCTCGGCGAGAAGATACGGGATCAATAAATGATATAAAAGCACGTCGATAAAAATCAGTCAATTTGCTCGAGTTAAAGAAAAAAAAAAAGTTTCATCCCGAATCTCCAAAGTTGATAAAACAACAAAGGGTTCACAAAATGAAAATCAAATATCGAAAAAGCGTATCTATGAACACCAACCCTAAAATATAAGATACTGTATAAACAAAGACAAAATGAAAAACCATTATTGTATTACAAAATCGTGAACGAGTCTCAATTGTGAATTTCATTTCCACAATATATCCTTAGAAGAAAAAGCTGGTTCTTTAATTTCCTTAATCCTCCTTAAAAGTCTTTAATTTTTTTTTGAAAAGTAGGGTGTCGAGAAAATGTGTTGGAACATACAAAGGCTAAATAAATTTTCAAGTACCCGTCTCGCTGCTAATTCCACGACATTTTTCCAGATTTTTCTGATTAACGGAAATTTCCTATAACCTCGAAGGGAAATTCCAGCATAAAATTGGTATTTAACACAAAATTTAGGCATAATACCCGACTTTCCCGAGGTTTCAAAAATTCAAGTACATTTGGGACTGGGGACACATTTCTTCAGGTGTCCCTTTCCCCCTTCACTGACCTTTAAAACACACTGAAAAATACCATCATTAGTGGACGTCCATAATGGTTTTCCCCCTCCCTCCCCCCTGTCCACACGGTGTCCACATGCCAGCAGACTCCCACCCCCCTTTTGAGGACATCCTCTTTGAATGGCCTCTAATAAAGCTGGTTTATGAATAGGTATGTTTAGTATGTTGCATATTGGAATCCTTATGACTTTCTATTCAAATGTGTAATCAAATCAGCCGCTACAACATCGAAGAAATTCTATATATGCCTCAGCCTGAATATGTATACAATCCATTTTTCAACATGGTTTATGCATGTACGAATTTTCAAACAGAAGTTTCGACATTTTTAGACCAATCGAAGGATGCAAAATAGATAGATAACACTCGATGTCTGCAGACGAGTGGTGCGATGAAATTTCACTGGAATTTCAGAAGCTGTACAGACTGTGGACAAAGCTTGACCGTTTAAAAAAAAAACCTCTGACACGTTTACTGACCACACAAAGTAGCCATCATTTGTGCAGCAGATGGACGCGCTCATGGATATATAAGAGGTTCCACCATCTCACTAAACAAAGCCGGCTGTTTGTTTTGTCAAGGTAAAGTATTTGTTCAGTTGACCTAAAAGCAGTGTTGTTTTTTCATTAGATTGTGTTCAATTACATGGACGACAAAGATTTTTCTGCCCGCACGAGAGCTTGAAGAAGTGAAAATATAGGACCTATATTATGAAGGTCCTTATCGAAGCCGTGCATTCATACGCGTTGGAAGAAAACGATCGAACCTGTTGATTAATTACCAGTCGTTAATTAATGTCACAACGGATGTGAAGTTTAGGGTGTTTAGGGTGCTTCTAGGCTCAATAGTATATAACACACGGTTTGCGATATAATGTTTTCCTCGCCTGTTTAATTATACTTAGCGGTATTAAAAATTCCACGAAGGCAAATTTAATGCATATTTAAAGATATTAACGGTAGATATAAAAATAATTAAAAGAGGAGCGCTTTCAATATTGCACTGTTCGATAGGAAATAGTACATGTACGGTTAATTCAATCGCCTACACGAGATGGTGGAATGACGTACATGATTGATTTTTCACATCATAAAATCTTGAAAGCACTTCAGTGGTTTTAGAGAGTGCGGGAGACATTACTGCC
Organism: Ophyiulus pilosus; assembly: GCA_033995625.1. NCBI lineage: Eukaryota > Metazoa > Arthropoda > Diplopoda > Julida > Julidae > Ophyiulus > Ophyiulus pilosus. Next base: position 9,780 of record JAUJYV010002456.1, on the reverse strand, counting down.
CTTTCAATATACTTTTAGGACGTTTGGGAACTCATTGATGAGCTATAAAGTAAGACATTTTCAAATGATTTAGCAGGAAATATTTTTTTGGCGGTCTGAAGAACACAGATTGATGTTTGGAGAACCATCTTGAAATACTGGCGTGATACATCTATTCAAAATGGACGTCTCCGAAATTCCTTAGATAATGGACTTCCTCCTACCCCCTGTCCACACAAGGTGTCCATTTTATCCATTTTGATACAGACCCCCCCCCCCCCCCCTTCCCTCATAAATTGCCTTTATTTTTTTTTAAGTAGGGTGACAAGAAAATATGCTGGAAGATACAAAGGCCCATCCTATAAATTTCCAAGCAACCTTCTCGCCGCCAAATCCACGATATTTTTTCAGATTTTTCTGATTAACTGAAATTTCTGGACCTCGAAGGGAAATTCCAGCATAAAAATTGGTGTTTAACACAAATTTAGACATAATTCCCGACTTCCCCGAAGTTTTAAAAATTCAAGTACAATTGGGACTGCGGACGCATTTCTTCCGGTGGTCCTTTCCCCTTTCACTGATCTTTAAAACTTAATTAAACAGAAAAAAACAACTGAAAAATACCATCATTAGTGGAAGTCCATAATGGCTTCCCCTCTCCCTCCCCCTGTCCACATGATGTCCACGTGCCAGCAGACCTCACCCCCCTCTTGCGGACGTCCTTTTTGAATGACCCCAAAGATAATTTTAACAAGGCAGCGTCTTATGCGGTATTAAAATTGCTGACTATTAAATTCGCAACTATATTATTCACCGTATAATAGAGAAAAAGCAGGCAAAAAAGTACGAACAATAACATGCAGTATTTAACTTAATTGCGGAAATAGTTAAACTACAGAATTTGATACAAGTATAATGAAGCTAGACATATATGTACATAAGTAACAAGTAGTTCGTACATAGGAACAACTGATACATATTTAATAAAAGAATGAAATTATACAGAGTCGTCGTTAATATAAAGAAATGCCAGCGAAGGCGTACAACAGCAGAATTTGAAATTACACTTGCAGCCATAAAACCTGATAGGAACAAATTTGCTTAAAATATACGATCCAAGCATATGTATACTATACAACAAATACATTATAGTCTTTAAAACGCCCTAGTTCAAGAGGAGCCCATGAGTAGTGCTACAATTAAATAACCACACGAAGAATCAGACAGAAAGAAGACGTTATAAAACGAGGGATGCACTGCTTAAGATTCCGCAAACATTTTAGTAAGATTAGATGAAAATATTCTTCCATCATTCCTCAACATATATTTTCACTTTCAGTAGTGGTCCGTTTTTCAGTGGTTCGGTCTAAGAGCGGATTGAAAAGTTCAGAAATGGACCGACAACTGTGCAAGATGTTTTGAGAAGTGGACGACGGCCAGTGTCCGTCAGAAATAGTGATGGAACGAAAATCAGTCTGAAGAGATGACATTTGACCCTCTGCTTGAAACCCTCGGAATTGTTTAGACAACACCATTTTTTTTACCATTTACCATGGCCAACTAATTAATCGACTGTTAAATTTTCATTCGATTCCAATTTAAAAAATTGAACGAAAATTACATGAAAATCACCTTTTGAAGGGATGGAATTTGACCCTCTGCTTGAAAAACGCTTGCTATTGTTTAGAAAACACCAGTTTTGGTAGCTTTCACCATTGCCAACTACTTAATCGACTGTTAAAGTTTCATTCGATTCAAAGGATATTACCACCTTTAAAAAACTGAACAAAAATTCCAAGGGATGACATTTGACCATCTGCTTTAAATTAGACTATAATACGCATTGTATTGCAATATTCCAAAATATAGCAAATGTAAATGTCATAAATTTAAATATTATCACGATAAGAAATAAACTGCGATGTATTTAAAAATATTATGCTTAGAAATAACGATGCAAAAAAACTATAAAGGAGCAATAAATCATACTTTAATATTGCTCGTCAGCTGATTCACATTACTTTATTTCGATGAAGTGATTTAAGCCGATGCCATCTCACCTTCGCAATCTCGTTAAACATCATGACTCGGAAACATTCGAAAACAATTTTTTAGGATCACAATAATGAAATAAAGTGCGTCAGTACATGATACCATTGCAAATTGTAAAAAAGTACTCGTGCGCATTTCGTGCTCTTTTAAGTTTTAAATGTGCGAGTCACGTATAAGAGAAACTAACTCTGAATTGAAAGCATGCGAACAACATCTACTGGATGATAAACCACCGAATCGAAATTTCCCTCTGGGTTATCATGTTACGATACAAAATCCTTATATAAACTCAATGACAATTGAAGTGACTACTAAACTTTTTTCACCTTTGGTTTTGCGTTAAATCATTGATGTTTATAAGCTCGAGGCATTCGTAGAGAAAACACACGTCTAGTAAACTAAAATTGATCTGTTTCACTGTTAAGCTTTAGGTGAATTTGGTAGCTTTAGGTCCATACTCGCATATATACACGAGGATAGTGAATTTACTGGTTGGAATGTCAGGAAGAGATGTTTTCCAAGCAAACTATTGAATTCTTTAATTTTAAATTGTTCTTACAAACACATTCCACGTTTCAATTTATATTAAACAGCATTTTTGCAGAGATTTCAGACATTCTTGGGATGAATTTCGTAGTAATTGAGCATGGTTGCTCGTCTACAACGAATTCTGTCATGCTTTTGCTGATGCATTAGAGAGATTGAGCCAGCCAACGCCTTAACGTTAACCTTAACGTTAGAGGCGGGAAGGGAAGAAAAACTCACGCGCACTCATGACGTTCAGTTAGTTCATTGGGTAGTTCAGTACGTGGATACTCTCTTCACGCCTCGATCGTTAAGGTTAACGTTAAGGCGTTGGCTGGCTCAATCTCTTTATTGATGAATTTTCATTCAACGAACTTCAACTATTCGCACCAATCAAACTTGTTTTGTAGTTAGACGCCCGAAACGAATCTATGTGGGATAGAATGCGACCAAATAAGATTAAATTCATCAATTACTATAATATTCAATATTAATAATATACGAATACCTCAATATATGAATTGGAATAGCATATATCGTTTATGACATATCCATTTGGATGCAGATATCAAGACTATAATTGCAATCATGAAATGGATATCTGTAATCTACTCCCAACGTAGAATTAATTTTTCCTACACTATACCTAACACAAATAAAAATTATTCGTTTACTATTACAAAAGTTATATTCATTATAAATAAATCGAAATCTCGATTTTAATTATAGTATTTTTATATACTTTTAAAAAATCAACGGCACAAATGAAATCTAATAATTTGGAACTATATAATGTCACTTCTTATCCAATTTAAACAAACCAAAAAAAAACCTATATAACACTTTGCTATACAAATTTATTTTTTAGAGCAAGACCTAGCTCTAAATTATCACAAAAAAACCCACTATGACATATACGCAGTACATAAATCGCTTTTATCTCTGACATTTCTAATAGAAAACTTTTAGCCAAAATTCGCTCTGCGAATATTCCCTAATCCCTTACACAACAATAAATTTACTATACGAGTAATAGGGGTTCATAACTTTTAAACATTTCAGGCCTTTTCCCTGTTAAAAACAATATCCAAGCAAACTTATAAAAAAAAACAGGGCATCCGGTATATATACTCGAGAAAAATCCTCAACACAAATTGTATTTCCACGGATACTACAAGAGACCAAACCTTGATATTCCAACTCCATTCAAACGACATTTTTCAAGCACAATTTCCGGCTTTTCCTAGTTATAGGTGCAAAAAATTCAAATTTCCCCGAAAAAGAAACCACGTGGTGGACCAGTACGATCCCTTTATAAATCTCAGAGGAAATGCTGAAAAGCAAGGGGTTGTTCCTGGTGCCATATCTTTCCAGAACTATTATGGTAAACTGCGAAGGAATATAATGCTATTCGTACTCCGTCCTTTCGGCGTCTATTACAGTTTACTAAACAACTGCTGGGTCCTATTTGTGACTAAGATTGTCGCGAGAGATGGTTGCGTCTACTGAATAAGAGACCACCAGACATCTGTAGAGAGACATTTGTTTATTGCATATATGTACGAGGCAAGGTTGCTCTCGTGGCCGCTCTTAGGCAAGATAGGCAATGAACACTGGCTGCGAGCTCCTTTTATAGGCAACGAGCAAAAAATAGAATCCACAGCGCGTTCCAAAATGGAACGCGTGCACGTGATGGAAGAGTCAACTAAATGTTAGAGGGTGCGCGGGTTGGAACGTCTCAACCCAAAAGTATTCGCAATCATGGCACGTGTATTATAGTACTCGATGAATAACTCGATCGGAAGTTATTCAAATTAAACAAAATAAGTTTAAGTTAACACTTATTAGCAGAACAATCGAGAGAGAACTGAATTCAAACCGTGAATTCCGAAGACTAATTTGAATTTGAATAACAAATTCCAATTAAGTAGAACGGCACGTTCTTCGTGTCACGTGCAGGTGACGCGCGGGGAGGCGTTCCAATTCCAGCAATAGAGAGTTTGAGCCAGTCAACGCCTTAACGTTAACTTTAACGGCAGGAAGGGAGGAGCCAAGGACTTAAGTATCCAATGACACGCGCACTCATGACGTTCATTGAGTTCATTGGCTAGTTAAGTCCGTGTCTCCTCACTTCCCGCCGTTAACGTTAAAGTTAACGTTAAGGCGTTGGCCGGCTCAAACTCTCTAATACTTGATCAAGAAATACGGCAAAAGCTGAAAATAGGCTTAAGACTTAAGAAGACTTATTTTTATAAAGCCGTTTTCGCTAAATCTCCACATTGTCCAATTTTTTTTGACATTTATGGCGGCTATCGTTAGTAGGTTAGGTAAGCTGCTTCCAATAAGCAACATCTTTTGAGTCAATCTCCATATTATCCAAGTTGATGAAACTTTCCAGCTTTTGTATGTCACTCATGTACCACGCGCATTATACCTCGAACAAACATTATTACCAGAATTCTGCTAACAATATACGAGTCCTGTTATCATTTCCCCCAGACTAGGTTCAATTCGTGTCAAGTCGTAAAAATAAGATGGAGCATTGAGGCCATTGCAGCAAATGAAATGATGACAGGAGGCTCACCATGCACATATAGTACATGAACATCTGCGTTAGAAGAAGCTCAAGGTTGGTGTAGACCCAACCAGAACAAGATGTTAATTACTGATGGAATCCACTTATAAACACATAGGGCAATGTGTTTTTTTAAAAAAAAAAAAAGAAAAAATGCGGTAAGCTGTTACAAAGACGTAATTCTTAGTAATTGTCTTTGATAGCATGAAAGCTGTTGGTGAACAAGATGCGATTAAGGAAGCGGCCGCGGATGACGTTCACTGGATTAGGGTGATTAGTTAAGGTTTATCAGTTAATTAGAACCAAGAATTTTCTATAAAAATAACATTTTTAAGAAATTTATTCTTAAAAACGATGGAGAAAAAACCCGAATATCTGATAACAAGTCTGACGTCAGTTTTATAGGTTCATTAAAGTATGACATTTAGAGGATAGTTTACACGCATTTCGTTCACACGTTTTTGTAACTGAGCAATTTACAGGCATAAATATTTAATGCTGTTTTAAGGTTGCTATCAAATGCACGCGGCTGATTTCATAGGACACAATGACTATGTATTATGCACGAATCATAAAAAATTGATGGCTTTTATACACAGATGTTCCCGCCGTATATTGCATGGTGACAAGATTTGCAGTAGCGGCTTTGCACTTAAGCCTATTATATAACCATTCTTGATAGCTCTTCCGGTGTCAAATATTTGATAGGACGTCATATTCCCGAGTCATTTTAGGTTAAAGCATACCATGCAGCTGTCACAGCTTAACAGTGTCCGTTTCCTCATCATCAATTTTTGAATTCTGATGGTGTACCAACTTTTTGTAGGATATTTGCAGAAAAAACCATTATGCATTATGCATTTTTTCATTTTTAGGGAAATGATTCGTACATGCATGCTGCATATATATTTATAGCTCAAAAGGATTTATGCTTTTGTATTATATATACTGTACATGTGTTTATCTCAACAAGCTATGTTTAACTATCTAAACATCAGATTTTCACTTAATCACTGGAGTGTTATCTCAAATTTATATCCATTCACAATACTACGGATTTCAAATAATTCAATACACTTTTCTCAATACCTTCTAGCTGCCCTAATGGAATAAATTCTATATTTATATTACATAAAGTTATATGATCCACAAAAATGATTTTTCAAATACAATTGACGAGGCCCGCAGTCACAAAAAAAGCTTTGAAAAGCTATCCCTCTATATACAAAAGTTCATATCACACGGTAAAAGAAAACTTCATTTTTTTCTGATCTCATTTTCATATTATCTAATTTCAATGTATTTTGGAGAAAAAGTTTGTTATCAACTTTGCCCAAAGCCTTCACGGGTATGCGAACATGGGAACTTTGTATACAATGACTGTAATATTAAATTCACATTTTTTTTTGTGACAAACCACGCACATAATCCTTTGTATGAATAATGCATATATAGGTACTGTAACTGTTATATATTCACATACGTACATACGCGCCGCAACTTTTATACCTCGCATGTATTATAAGTCACGATGGTTAGGCCAAAATGTTAATATAAGATCCGACGAAGGCGAATTGGACTGGAAGACTTTTTGAGATAAAAGCAAATATCATGACCATATCTCATAAATATTCAAACAGCCCAAAAATGCTTAAAATAGTTCTATTCGCCGCAGCGACAAAGAAAAATGTACGTGGTAATAAATAAAACTACTTTTAATATGTAAAAATTGAGTTAGGCGTGAAAAATTTAAATGCATGCGGAATTTATTTGGAAATAATATTCCATTTTTTGTTGAAATTGGAACGCCTCCTGCACGTGCTAAGAAGAACGTGCTGTTCTTTTTAGTTTGAATGTGTCATTCTATTTTCAAATTAGTCTTTCAAATTAGTGCTAATTAACGTTAAATTTAACTTGTTTTATTTGTTTAATTTGAATAACTTCTGCTTTTTCATCATCATTCAAGTTATTCAATTTTGCGCACAAAACATCATACACATATTACATATTTCACCCATTTAACTTTGCTGCTAACTTAATTTACCTAATTTAAATAAGTTTAATGTATGTATAGGTTCGTATCCGCATATATACGTTTGCTCCTAAATTTTAAAGCTGGGCTGCATGCGTATTAAATTTAGCTCGAATATAATGCAGATATAGCTAACCGCACGCAATAAAGTTTTGGGAAAGGAGTAAAAAATACGTTTTCCATAATTAGTTGTGACGCATTTATTCGTGACTTATTCGTGACATGCGCTTATTACTGCCATGTGTGTGAAATTTAGTTTGCAAATATTAATTCCGTGCGTTGTCTTTATGCACGCATCGCATACGGAATGAAGCACTAAAATTACTTTTTTTTACTACGAAGTAATTTAGTATGACTGAATCGAGTTCTTTATCTTCGTGTATTATACCGTTTCTCCAATCTCAAATAAAAAAAAATGATAATTTTCAATAAATGTCGATGTAGTTAAAAATTTTAACCGTCAATATACCTTACAACCAATACCTTAATTCGAAATAATTCGAAATTTCATAACGAAATTTAAGAGGAAAATTTCTAAAAAGGAAGCATCCAGTATACATATGGTCATATATAAATGGCCATTTATAAATGTGAAATATGAAAAAATACCAATTTTATGCTCTCTAGTATTTATTATTTTGTATATAACATTTATGTGCATACTTATTATTAATTAATCACCGTCGATTAATACTAACATCACGTTTTTGAATTGTGTGCTAGGTTTAGCGCCATCCATCTCCATTAATATTTAATGATTAATCACATAATAGAGTATAAATAAAAATCTTTCCAATTTTTTTTGTTCAAAGTTAGGGGCCATTCAAAAAGGACGTCCTCAAGAGTGGGTAGGGGGATTCTTATGCTGGCATATGTGTAGACACCATGTGGGCAGGGGGAGAAAGGGAGGAATCCATTATGGACGTCCACAAATGATAGAATTTTTCAGTTTTTGCCTTTTCTGGATAATTGTGTTTTAAATGTCAGTGAAAGAGGAAATGGACATCAGAAGAAATGTGTCCCCAGTGCCAAAGGTACTTATAAATTTTAAAACTTCGGGAAAGTCGGGTATTATGCCTAAATTAGTGATAAACACCAATTTTATAAATTAATGCTAGAATTTCCCTTCGAGTTCACGAAATTACCGTTAATCAGAAAAATCTGGAAAAATGTCGTGTGGAATTGGAAATTTATAGAATGGGCCTTTTTATGTTCCAACATGTTTCCGGGACACCCTACTTTAAAATAAAAATTACGGACACCGTGTAGAGTGGTCAAGTTTTGAAGGAATTTCGGGGACATCTTTTTTGAATGGCCCCTTACATGTACTGTACAAGTAAAATTCAATTTCTTCACAACGCTATAAAAATGTGAATAAGAGTTGTCTTCGTATATTTTCTTAAGCAACTGTCGGTGAAACAGTTTTACATAAAAGCCATGACACGCGAGTGCATCTTAGTTGATATTACCAACTCGTCCGCTGAAATGGGCCTCTCGAGTCATATCAACTACTTCAAAGACCAAGTTAAAATACAAAATGTTCATAGTACATCTCCATTAGATATTCCCCATTTAAAATAAAGCGGAATGAATACTATATAAGACTGCGTTCACGACAATAGTTTTCCTAACACAATGACAAATACTAACATCAGTAATAATTTGTAACTCCATAACTTCAAAACTCACAATAATAATAATGTATAATTGCTCGTTTCGTGTTGAAAATTCGTCCGTGAAATATTTTCAAAGACGTAATCATATTAAAACTCATGCCATTATTGTTGAAGTACATCATACTAAATCGTATTATGGTTACCATAGAGCTAAATAAAACAAATGTTGTAAAATGTTCATTCGTGTGCATCTTTAGTAAAACAAATATGGCAAGTGCCTCTCTATAGTAAATGGAGAGAAATGTAATGTCGAAATTGTGCACAAATCTGCAAACATAAAGTCGGAACCCTCCGAGGTATAACGAGACATCGTATAAACTAATCAACAAGCCGCACTCAATGACTCTTAAACCATACCCCAATAGTTCCAATAATGAAAATTATTATAATTTGCATTTTGACAAACTTTTTCGAACCTTGCATATGGACCATGATGTATGGCATAGAAAGTTAGTACATCAAAGTTAAAAATAGAGAGTTTGAGCCAGCCAACGTTAACGAAACGATAACGGTAACTATAACGAGAAACAGCGCTGGCGATCCGGAATGTCAAGGACTATCCTATGCGAAGCATGGCATTCCAATGCCATTCCGAACCGCCAGCTCTGTTTCTCGTTATCGTTGCCGTTGGCTGGCTCAAACTCTCGAATATATGTCATAACCAACTAAAACAAACACAAACCCACAATGTTAAGCTGCGTTTTCATTTGAGATTAACTCTCGTGAGTTGCTCTCGATAGCTATTAGAGAGTTTGAGCCAGCCAACGCCTTAACGTTGACCGTAACGTTAACGGCGGGAAGGGAGGAGCCACGGACTTACCTATCCAATGAATTAACTGAACATCATGCGCACTCGTTACGTTCAGTTAGTTCATTGGGTAGTTAAGTCCGTGGCTCCTCCCTTCCCACCGTTAACGTTAAGGTTAACGTTATGGCGGTGG
>JAUJYV010002455.1:0-12550 GCA_033995625.1 Ophyiulus pilosus | reverse complement strand
ATCTACAACGGACCCAGTGCCAATGATGAGCTGATCGCTACTTACTCTGGCTTATTTGAAGGTATTACTATAAATACTACAAGAAATAAAGTTCTGGTACGATTCTTCACGGACGGTAGTAATTCGGACAAGGGATTCAACATTAGTTATGTAGCAAAAGGTAAGACATATTAAAAAAAAAACACTTTTATACTTAAGAAACTGTCTTATTCTAAGAATACGGTACCAAAAATGTAATGATAACTTACATCTTCGTTGCAGTAAGCAAACGAATGCAAGATTTTTTTAAATTAATTTCATCAATTGTAAACATTAGTCATGACAACAAGTGAACAGAGATGTAATGTTTACTCTGTTGACAATTCACTTCATTTCAATATGCAATTATTCATGTACGAATATTTGTAATGTATTTGTACAGTATTAAATCTTCCATGTTGAGCTAAATATAACATCCTGTAGGACAATAAAACTGAATTGATTACCCTAAAGTTGCAAAACAATTAAATCGCCATACAAATAATCAGGATTTTTCTATTTCATTATAATTAAGAAAATCAAACGATTTCAATTAACTTTTGATAATATCACCGAAATGTTGGGATTTAAACTCCAACCGTTCATTATTACCGTTGGTTGCCTCCTTTCCGTAACGGTAATAATGAACGGTTGGAGTTTGCTTAATTTCCATACTATACCAGGTGGTTGCCAGCTATATTACACACTAATTACTCCAGAGAACACTGCAGTAACTTTTTTATCAGGATATTTACTTGAATGTAATAGCCAACATTAGGGAATCCGATGTCGGGTAGTTTAACTGTTCGTTTTTTGACCGAGAATAGAATGTAAATTAGGAGTCTCAAGAATAAACGCTGAATTGAACGATATTTTCTTCACTGACATTGAAGAATTTCGCTGAACATAACATCTCTTCGTAAATGCCCCTAACCGATTCATGCCGTTCTAACCGTTCGTTTTCATGCATCCGCTTTGACTCCGAAGTTCCGAACTGGGACGAAAATGTGCGTAAATGGACGTTAACGATTCGTAAAAGTTAATTAGCATAAATTAAATACGTATTTAATCTTTTGACTCGGTAAAATTACCGAACTATAAGTTGTTTAGTGGTAACGCTATCTATCCACCTGGCATTCGGGAGACCCAGGTACTCTACACTTCAACCAACCAACCAACCAACGAGTAAAATTGTACTTTGATATGGTTTGCGAATGTATAAGATAATTCAACTTAGATAAAATTAGCTTGGGGATATTCGATCAGAAAAAAAACGTTCAATCAGGGCCCGGGTAGCTGAAAACCCGAGTAATTTGGATTCCCTAAGCAACATATTGTGAATTTATTTGTAATAAAAGCATTGGTTTGGAAAAAGAATTCTCTCACTATCTGTAAAACATGCAAGTTGTAGCACTTAATTGACAATATAAGTATTGCGTTCTTAATCTAATTAACATACAACGTGGCTAGCTTACTCATAATATACACATGTGCAGTATACTTAGATGAAAGTTTAAATTAAGCCACATTTTTAATTTAATGCCAACGTTTCGCCACCAAACTTTCCATAACCTTGAATATGCCTGGTGGGATTATTAAACGTTGTTAAACTAAAGTTGACTGAAAACCTTCTTGATCTTTTTGATTTCAATCAACAGAAATTCCACCATGCGGAGGAGAGGTGACTGGCTCTTCCGGATTAATCACGAGTCCTAATTACCCAAACAATTATTACCCAAACTCGGACTGCTATTGGTACCTAAATACTCCAGAGAACACTGCAATAACTTTGACATTAGAATATTTGAATGTAGGTAAACTTGAAATTTATTAAGTTATATATATAACGTTTTATTATTATACTAATAATGAAAATATTTTTAATTTAGTTAGAAAAAACCAATGATTTCGTCGAAATCTACGATGGGGCGGGAACTAATTGCAAACTTCGAGTAAATTACACTGGTAATAGTATGCCCTCTGATGCTGTTAGTTATATCTCAACCAACCGTACATTGGTTCATTTTCACACGAACGAAGAGAATAATTACCCTGGATTTTACATCAGCTTCAAGGAACGAGGTAATTAATTAGAAAAATAAAACATGCCGATGCAATGACTTAACTATCGGCTAGCAAAATCAAGCAATACTTAAGGGAGCCTCCCCCAGGGCCCATAGGCTTAGGTCTAGATTTACTTTTTTTGCCGTATACGACAGTAGAATCATGTCTATGTTTTCGGTATAAGTTTATGCGGCACATGTGGTATATATCCAGATGTGTCCAATTTCCAGTCTTGCCATAAATGTTTATAGAAACAGCCATCTATGTGCGTCTATACATGGCTCATATAATTTTTACACCCGGATACTTAATGTTTATCGAGTTTTGTTTACCTTAAACCAAAATATACTACAATTATTTTTTGAGGATCATAAAATGAAAAAAAAAATTGAAATGAAATCATATTGTCCAACAACAGCCAATTTTGTAAGAATTGCATAAATCTAGCGTTTAACGATGCGAGATTCCGCTCAAAAAGGTATTTTTTTATCATTTCCAGAGTTGTGTGGAAAAGTGGTGCCAGGTATAAGCGGAACTGTTAATAGTCCGGGGTATCCTTTTGAGGCATATCCCATCAACCAGAATTGTTATTACAAAATAACTTCTGAAAATCCGGGCATTGCTGTAGACATCGAATATCTTGACGTAAGTATTTCCAATAAATAGAAAAACATTAAAGTTTGAAATTTATACAATTTTTACTTCCACGCAATTAGCTGACAACAGATGACTATATCGAGATATACGACGGTCCTTCTACTTGCAGTCCATTCATTAGCAGTTACACCGGCCATGAATCCGAATATGAAACCATTTATGGATCGAGCAATGAAGTTCTGATTTATTTTCACTCTGACGACCGTGCTGAGAGTAGCGCGACATATGTGTATGGTTTTCAGATTCACTTCACAGAAAGGAGTAAATAATTAGATTTCTATTATTAATTAGCAATAACTTCACAGGCCTCGGAACCCGAATTTAAATTTAACACCGAAATGCCTATACTTTCTTGCTCAAACTTACAAACCACTAAACACTTGCGATCATCCCTCCATCCTCCAAGACTTAATCAAAATCCTCAACAGGTACACTCAAGGAAAGTCCCAAGTCTGCATGATTAGAGCCCAACGATCTTTTCAAAAATGTCCCTACTTGCACCCATTCCGAGCTCATCTTTCTCCGTAATCAAATACTTAATTCACTACTATACCTTCATTGATAATTTGATACAGTACTACTACCTTAACCCATACCATAGTTTTATGAAACTTGGACTTAAAAAATTAAAAAATACCAAACTTAAGAAATAATGCATCTTGGGTCATTCTTCTACCACAGATTGACTTCACCTACCATTGTATACACGCATCCATATCTACTTCTCACCAGAATCTAATCCCCTTCCCCATTAATTGTCAAGTCACACTCATTACCGAATTTCTATCCAGTTCAAACGAAGCTAATGCTTTATATGGCTCCGTATAGATTTGACAACTTCAACCATGCCTGCAACGACCAAAACAACGCCACGAAATCTCTAACCTCGGCCTCAACTCTTATCAGGGTGTTCCAACGAATAGGTAATAACAATTATACCAATTTAGAAAGTTTGAGCATGTTTTCAATCTTTCCCTCATCTTAACGTTAACGACAAACAAAAAACAAAAAAATCGCGCATGTGCGCCTATTACGTTTAGTTAGTTTGTCGTACATGTATTTAGATGATTTAGCAGCAATCAATTAAGACGGGTTCCGTAAAACGGATACGTGATGAAAATGTAAAAAAAAAATGCCAAAATTATAGAACGAAAGACTGTTGTGAAAGTTCTACCATAAACTATCAAGATTATCGTTTGACGTTAATTTTAAAATAATTAACGTTCTCGAAGCGCATGCAATTTTTTTTAAAAAAACGTGCTGTCAATCTCGTTAATATTAACGGTAGCATGCTCAAACTCTCTAATATTTATATCTGTTTCTGTGTCACTATGTTATTTTATAATTTCACTATATTACACTATATATCATAATTTCCATTTAACCATAGGTGCTCGGAAATAAGATCGCTATTGCAGCCGTAAACAACAAGAATATTAAAATTAATGATTAAAAATTGTCAACTGAAGTATGCAATTAATGCATGAAATAAAATCACGTCCTACTCGTATTGCTTTTTTTCAATAATTGCGACAATGATTACAATCAATTATTGCAGTTAACTAAAATTGTTCATCATTTCAAAACCGCATTGAATAAATTATATTGTTAATTGTTAAGCAACATTAGTAATAATTAATCTCAATTTTGAAACACTTGGCTTTAGTCACGGACTGGGTCTAAAAATATTGGTTGTCAGGATACTAAGGACGGAAAACGGAGAGGCATTTTTGACCAAATACATGTAAATTACTCGTAGCTATATTTTTAAGCTAATAAAAGGTCATTTACATTTTTAACATATCGTATAATGTTTAAAGGGCCCTCTTCATCAGGTGACTGCGTGCCATCGGACAAGCAAACATGACAGTGCAACTAATATTTCCTTTGCATACTATCTTTTGCACGACTCATATAAATAGCGCAATGGAAACCATGTAACAAAAGGTATTTCAGTTCAGTTGCCAGCTACGGTAGTTCAATTATGTTCAATTATGTATACAGATATATACTTTAGTAGATTTCAATTCTTCAGATTTTCTTCGCTTTTATAACATACAACTTAAACAATTTTGAAGACCAATATTGACATCCTCATCTCATACGTCCGCATTTCTACTTTTTCAGATAAAATTTCTTAGTTTATAATAATTATCTGATTTTCACGTGAAACGTTGTGACTATAGTTGAAGTCACAAGTATGAATTATGTGGCCAACAAGGCTTACGATTTTCCAACCCAATTATTTAATAACATTGCACAACGTTTTCACTAATTACGCCTTTGTCAGATGAAGCAGTGCTTTCAACCAGTCTAATTAATAGTAACTACATAGAAAGCAATATATTTGTTCCTTATCGAGAACATTTTTATTAAAAATATGACTTTCTTTGTTTTTCTAAAAAAAAAGCATGATCCATGCAGCTATTTACCTGTGCACATATAGCAACTATTGTTACTAAAATGTATTAATTGCCAAGTACGATGTTCAATGATAATTTTTTGAGAATTTATTGCGATGTGAAATATGACAGCTAAAACGATATCCTGACAATGTCCTTAGAGGTTGTCAAAGTAATAATATATATATATAATACCATTTCTAAAAAACCATTTCCAGATAACAATTGAAATGGTAATAAAAAAAATGATAAACTTGTTTGTAACTTAAAGTGCGATAAGAGTTTCGAAAAACAATGAATAATTAAACATTACCACAGACGGAATACGTATAAATCATACATATATTAACATCACTCCATTGTTTATTGAATTCCATACATTTTTTGGCTACACAGTGATAGAATTGTGATGGACACATCTATCGGGGTCATTGATAACGTTAAACTGTAATGGGCATATACCACTCGTATATAAAGACGTGATGTACTATATTTTATTTCACTATTAAAGTTATAGCAAGTATATATAACATTAATGCTGTGCATTACTTGTATTACAACATAAGTTGTTGTAGTTCGACGTTTTGTTCAGAAAATGCGTTTCTTAAAGTCAATCGTCATTTTGTCATTTTTTCTATGCGTATTTTGCAAAATTTCTGGTAATGAAAATACTTGATTTAGGGTAATGCACTTGGCATTTAGGCTTATTCTTATTTCAATGTACACGTCCAGATACAGAGGATTGTGATTCCGAAGTCGAAGGATCGTCTGGATCCGTGGTGAGCCCTGGATATCCGGGAACATATAACAACAACTTAAACTGTAATTATATCATAAGAACGCCTAACAATACGGCTGTAACTCTTCAAATCGTGTACTTGGACGTAAGTAAAGCATGCATATTTATTTTATCAATGAGCAGTTAATGTTGTCAGAAATATTACCACATGCCTTCGTTTCATTGTTTTTACATGAAAAATAGCTGGAAGATGGTTATGATTACATACAAATTTACGATGGTCTAACAACCGATAGTGCCTTGCTCGGCAAATACACTGGGACGATAAACAGTTCCTCTTACATTTATGCCACATCAAACGAAGTACTGATTTATTTTCACACAGATTCTAGTAATACACGCGCTGGTTTCGATGTCTACTTTTTTTCAAGTTAGGACTATTTCATTATTTCCCAATTTCCCAATTTTAATTTACCATAAATGGAATGCAACGCTACAAATTTTTACGACTTTACGTTATATTAGAATGCGTTTTAGAAAATTTGAACTTTGTTGTTTCAAAAACTATATGGTCTTATGTGGTCTTATGAATGACAAAAACACCACATAGTATATCGCACTTCCCAATAACATTTATCTGTATCATTGCATGTGTTTATAAGTTTCCGAGCAATGTGTCTACAACGTCAATGCTACATCAGGGTTCATACTGAGTCCAAATTATCCTGAAAACTACGATAACAACCTCGATTGTTATTATACCATTTCTATGCCCATAAACAACTGGGTATATCTTGAGATTCGAGACATGCAAGCAAGTGTTTATCTTTTGCAATTTCCCGATCACATGCAATGTTTGACCTAATACTGTAAACTAAAACGTTGAAAGTTGTATTCCATATAGACAGAAGTCGATTATGATTTCATTGGTATCTACAACGGACGCTCGACCAGTGATGCACTGCTCGCTTCTTATTCTGGCTTGTTATCTGACATTCTTATAAACACTACAAGCAACCAAGTTCTGGTACGGTTCTCCACGGACAGTAGTAATTCGGGCAAGGGATTCAACATTAGTTTCGTAGCAAAAGGTAAGAGAATGAAAAATCGCCTTTATATTAAAGATGATATTTAGGACAACTGTCATATCCTAAGAATGCTAAAAATGTAATGGTAACTTCCATCTTTGTTGCAACCTCGTTTGAAAATTACTTTCTTCTCTATAGTGTTCAATAATCATAAACAATTTTTCTCAGCAACATTTGTCCCATGTAAGAACGGTAACATAATTTGTATTATAATGCGTAACAAATTTTCTACCCTCTTCCATGTTCAGGTAAAAAGGCTAATAAAACCATATAAGGTAATAGAATTGAATTGGTTACCCTACAGTCAGCACACAGTACGGAAATTAAATTGCCATTTAATTAATCAGGAATTCTCCATTTGATTATGAATTCGAAAATACATTCAATTAAATAATTTCAGTAATGTTGGGATTTAACTTGTAAAACATTGATGCAATTTTAAAGCGGTTGGCAGCTATTATTCACTATACAAGTAAGTACTCCAGAGAGCACTGCAATAACTTTGTTATTAGGTGATTTAATTGAATTTAAGTAAACTATAAAATAACGAATTGATATATCGATTTATTAAAATCATATTTGTGATAAAATCATTAAATATAGAAAAAATAAAAGATTCTCACACTATCTATAAAATTTGCAAATTTAACAATTATGTGACTATGCTGTACGGAATTGTGTTCTCACGCTAATTAACATGCAATATATAGCTAGATTTAGCAATATACATAGCGTAATGTGCATGTAGTAAGTATATACTTATAAATGTTTTAAACCATGTTTTAGTTGAATACAAACGTTTAGTCCACTATGATTTCCATAGCATTGACGATGCCCTGGTGGAATAATTATACGTTGTTAATAAAATTAAAAAAGTTGACTGAAACCTTCGTGATCTTAATCAACATAAATTCAACCATGTGGAGGAGAGGTGACTAACTCTTCAGGGTCAATCTCGAGCCCCAATTATCCAGACAGTTATTTCCCAAACACGGACTGCTATTATTCAATAAGTACTTCAGAGAATACTGCAATAACATTTTCATTAGAAGATTTGGATGTAAGTAAATTGGAAAATAATTACATATAACGTTTCATTAATATCATTATATGAAAATATTTTATTGCAGTTAGAACAAACCAATGATTTCGTCGAAATCTATGATGGGTTAACAGATAATTGCAAACTTCTTGCAAACTACACTGGTAGTGAATGGCCGCATAATAATGTTAGTTATGCATCAACCAACCAGGCATTGGTTCATTTTCACACGAATTCAGCAAATGAACGCTCTGGATTTTCCCTGGAATTCACGGAAAGAGGTAATTAATTATATAATCGAGACACGCTCAAGCTTAAGCATTTGGAGAACTTTAGTTCAAATTACAAATGTATAGATGTTTGAATTATAGAAAAGCGCTGCATAATGAAACCAGATGAACATTATCATTTAGAAAATATAGAATGAAATGACTTCATTAAACTTTGAACAATATTACCGAAATATCGTGATTTAATCTGAAGAATTAAGTCTCGTGCATGAGAAATAGTTATTTAGCCATTACATTTAAACAAATTTCTATTATCTTTTTGCACAGAGTTTTGTTTTCTTTAACCCAAAATATTGTTCAATTATTTTTGAGTGAATGAAATCAAATAATGTAATTCATAATGTGTATATCAACCCTCCGTCCAATAACAGTCAATTTAGTAAAATAGCGTAAATCTAGAGTTTAACGATGCCAGAAAAAGTTAATTTTTAATTTTTTTATTTCCAGATGTATGTGGAAAGGTCGAATCGGGTACAGAGGGAGTTGTTAATAGTCCTGGCTATCCTTTTGAACCATACCCTCAAAACCAGAATTGCTATTATAAAATAATAACTTCTGAAAATACAGGCGTTAATGTCAACATCGAATATCTTCACGTAAGCATTTCCAATAAATAAAAACGTAACATTTTGACAATTATATAATTTTTACTTTCACGCAACTATATATAGCTGACTACAGATGAAGACTATATCGAGATATACGATGGCCCTTCCACTTGCAGTCCATTCATTAAAAGATGCACCGGCTATTATACCGAATATGACACTATTTATGGATCGACCAATGAACTTTTGATTTATTTTCACTCCGACAATTATAACGAGAGTGGCACGTCATACGGTTTTCACATTTACTTCTCCGAAAGGGGTAAATAATCGGATTTCATATTCCTCATTCATAATAAAAACACTTCATCTATTGCTTTTTATAAAATATGAAGATTATATTGTATTATTAAATATTACTTGTACTATAACAAGAGTATGAGAGACAACAGTATATCAAGGGCCCACAAGAATTTTGGAGCATGATGGGCAAAATCAATCCAAAACCGCCCCTACACTCTCCCAGCCTCGATCAATAGCAAACCAGGACTCTGAAACCAAATTTAAGATTAAAAACCTCTCCCAATACACACAAAAAACCACAGATAACTATATTAAGAAACACCATAACTTACTTGCCCAATAATGCCCCTACTTCCACTCATTACGAGCTCATCCACTACCATACCTTCATTGTTACGGTGCCACTGCCTAACCAACACCATAGTTTTATGAAACCTGGACTCTGTTAGCCCAAATTCAAATAACAATGCATCCTGTGCCACTCTTCAACCACAGATTGACTCCCCCCTCACCTAACACTATAAGCATCCATATCTACAACTTACCAGAACCCAATCCACTTCCTCATTAGCTGTTAGGCAACATTCGAAAAATACCTATTCCATTCCTTTATTCGATATGACACGTTTATTATGACATGAACTAGCTCAAAAACGTGAAGAATATATATATATATATACCTATTACTGAATAATTCTAACTTTAATATTACTTATAACAATTTCCAATTTTCATTTCAGCATTATAAGTGGTTTGAATGAAGAATGATAAAGGTTCATACTGGCATCGCTAAGCAAGCACGTTTTAAAAAATAGGTTTGTGTACGGCAACATTGAGCAAGAAGAATGTTAACATTATGGATATAGTATCTAAATTTGCAATTAATTTTCAATAAATGAAATATAATAATATTAATTCCACACGTGTGTAGTGTTAATTGGAACATTATTGCATGTAACATATCACAGACATATCACGCAACATATTATATTTATATAACGCGGAGGAATATTTGACTGCAAAATTTTGTTGAAATAATCTATCAAGTAGGTCAGATACAGTAGTTCAATTAA
Organism: Ophyiulus pilosus; assembly: GCA_033995625.1. NCBI lineage: Eukaryota > Metazoa > Arthropoda > Diplopoda > Julida > Julidae > Ophyiulus > Ophyiulus pilosus. The sequence continues at coordinate 2,326 of JAUJYV010002455.1, read as the reverse complement.
TAGATAACTTTGAAGTATAACAGACATACATATTCTTTAGTAGATTAAACTGATTAGCATTAAAATCACTCAAATGAGATTTCTTCTACTGTTAAAACATATGTACATTATTAAAATGTTAAAGACCGATATTGCCATCCTCATCTCATACGTCTGCATTTGTACTTTTTCAGGTAAAATATTTGCGTTTAATAATTAATTATACTTGATTACTATCTAATCCGCACGATAACAGCTGTGGCTATTTCATAAAAACTGCAAGAATAACTACTATATAAGCATTTTAATCCGTTTCAGAACAATGTGGTTACAATACGAGCAGTACATCCGGATATATTACCAGTCCGAATTTCCCTAACAATTATCTTTTTAATCAGGACTACTATAGCACCTCGTTTACTGCACGTATGGGTTATTGACATATGCTTAATTGATCGTTATCATGACGATATTGGCAAACGAAACCATAAAACGGAATTTTGCCACAAAACACGAAGCTGATGCAGTTTTAAGTATCTGAGAAGATTTTTGGAATCACGTTATATTGAAACCGGTCCTTTTTAAAACCATACCATTTCTAAGGGACCTAAATAGAAGTTCCATAAGGGATACCATAACATTTTAGGTTTAAAATACATATGACAGCCGTGGTAACTGGATTGCAATCAATTTTTGTTGATAAACACATTGCAGCTGCAACTGATTTGCAATTAAATTTGGATGCAAACTCGTTACTATATATTGTGACGAGATCGTAATTAAAATTGTTTACAAAAAAATTCCAAATGCAACCAACAAACAACCGTCTAGCAGTCACTTGCCACAACAATCGGCAATCAGTTATTGATTACTAGTTTATCATCATTTTTTTCCATTAAAGACGTGTTCAAATTATTTTTCTGTCAGTTTACAACGATAATTAAAATCTGTGATTACAGCCGTTGCATTTCTAGAGTGCATAATAGGTTAAAATCAGGAAAACTGGAGATAAAAATCATCTTATCAGATAAAAAGAATTGATTTTGATGAGCATTTCTAGCACACTGTAGAAATAAAAATTGTATTACGTTGTTGCAGTTCTACGTTTTGTTCAGAAAATGCTTTTTTTTAAGTCTATCGTCATTTTTTCATTTCTTCTATGCGTATTTTGCAGAATTTCTGGTAATGAAAATAATTGATTTAGGGGAATTCACTTCACAATTAGACTTATTCTTATTTTTATGCATGTACACGTCCAGATGCAGGGGATTGTGATTCAGAAGTCGAAGGATCTTCTGGAACTGTGGTGAGTCCTGGATATCCGGAAACATATGAAAACAACTTAAACTGTAATTATATCATAAGAACGCCTAAAAATACGTCTGCAACTCTTCAAATCTCATACTTGGACGTAAGTAAAGCATGCATATTTATTTTATCAATGAGCAGTTAACGTTGTCAGGAATATTACCAGATGACTTCATTTCATTGTTTTTACATGAAAAATAGCTGGAAGATGGTTATGATTACATACAAATTTACGATGGTCTAACAACCGATAGTGCCTTACTCGGCAAATACACTGGCAAAATAAACAGTTCCTCTTACATTTATGCCACAACAAACGAAGTACTGATTTATTTTTACACAGATTCTGGTACTACACGCACTGGCTTCGATGTCCACTTTTTTTCAATAAGTAAGGACTATTTGAGTATTTCACAATTACGCAATTTTAATTTACCATAAATGGAATGCAATGGTACAAATTGTTACCACATTACTTTATCTTAGAATGCGTCTTAGAATTGATTGAATTTGAACTTTGTTGTTTCAAAAACTATGTGGTCTTATGAATGACAAAAACACCACATATTATATCGCACTTCCCAATAACATTTATCTGTATCATTGTGTTTATCAGTTTCCGAGCAATGTGTCTACAACGTCAATGCTACATCAGGGTTCATACTGAGTCCAAATTATCCTGAAAACTACGATAACAACCTCGATTGTTATTATACCATTTCTATGCCCATAAACAACTGGGTATATCTTGAGATTCGAGACATGCAAGCAAGTGTTTATCTTCTGCAATTTTCTCATCACATGCAATGTTTGACTAAATACTGCATACTAAAACGTTGGAAGTTGTATCCCATATAGATAGAAGCTGATTATGATTTCATTGGTATCTACAACGGACGCTCGACCAGTGATGCACTGCTCGCTTCTTACTCTGGCTCATTATCTAATATTCTTATAAACACCCCATACAAAAATAGTGTGCAGAAAATGAGCAGAAAAATATCCCAGTGCATTTTCTGCAGAAGCTCTTCTGCAGAAT